>JAOUZG010033074.1:5707070-5724736 GCA_026289955.1 Argiope argentata
TCAAATTTTTTTACGAAACAATAGGAATTACAAGATAAATTTGTAAATTTGTATCATATTTGAATGATACGAAATTACTGAACTTTCCTGATTTCCAAATATTATATAAAAAAGAGAATTTGTAGTTTTAGAACTTTTAACATTACAAATTTTTCTTTACGATACTGAAATCACAACGAAACGAGTATATGAAATTCTGTAAGTAAATCAATTACTCATGATTATAAAAAGTTTCTGCTAGTGAATTCTCACCACTTTCCATTTTGAATGAACCGAAAGAGACTCTGGAAAAGATTATCAGCTTCACTTTTTCTTAAGAACTGTATAGCGTCTATTAGATTCTATTGTTAAAAATTATTTATCATAAGTTATTTTGAAATAAAAGAAACGCAATGTTAATTTTTTTTGCATATATACATACCAAAATCCTAGTGCTTAGAAAAGAAAGGAACATGCTTCAATAGACACATACATTTGTGTAGTTCGCATTCAGACAAAACAGAATCGAATGAAGTCTGTTCTGAGAAGATACAATATTTGAAATATTTCTTGCAAATTAAATTTGTTCTCAAAATATCTCAATCTGTATTTCATATGATTTTTTTACACCGCGACTTTAATGCGAGATCGTATAAGCAGTTCGAGTAGCAAGTTCACCCTTGTATTTTCTGCCGTGAAGAATTCTTCATCTGAAGTCTTTTTTCAAAATACACACACAAATGATTGATTCATTAACTTTTTGTTTCTTTACAATATTCTTTACTATTAAATGTTTATTGTTATTTTTAAATTTATTAATTTGCTTATCTTATTATAAGACTATAGGAAAGTACTATATTTATTAAAATAACGTAATCTTATTATATACTATTTATTAAAAGTTTTATATATTGAAAATAAATCTTTATTTCCATTTTTATCCTAAAAAGTGCCTCTCTATCTTGCTGTTAATTAGTTTATATGCAATTTTTCTTAATTCGAATTTATATGGGGCCTTATGAGTTTTTAATCCGTATAAGAAATTGTTTTCGAAGCAGATTTTATTTTATTAAAAGGGAAACACATTCTAAATGGAATTTTTAAAAATATTTAATTATGTTTTAATTTATAGACATCAGATAATGGTATACATATTAAAGATATTGAGGGAAATTTTGTTTTAATTCAATTTAGATTTCAAAATTCTCTAAAAAAACTTTTTAATTATTTATCTCTTGCTCTTTCATAGAATTTTTTTCTATCGTTGAGATCTTATATTAAAGAGAAAAGAAAAGGACACATTAATTAATAAGAATAAACAATTATTATAAAAAAGTGGTTAAAAATTTAATGAGTTGTTTGATTCAAGATTGTTTTAATGGCTGTTCTTGTTTATAAATTATAATTATAAATATGCCAAAATTATAAATTATAATTATAGTATATATTATGTTCTTGTTTATAAATTAATATGATACATTTTGTAATGCCAAACAAGGAATGTAATTTGAATAAAGTTCAACGTCTCTTAATTCATTTAGAACTTCAGAAACTTTCATTACATATCTGGAATTTGTTCAAATTTTCAATCGTTAATAAAATACTGTATGCATAGTTTGCCTACATAGAAAAGTTAACAAAATTTCGATTCTAGAGAATTATTTTGGGAAAGAAAAAGTAATTTCTTGAAGTGGCATGAATCATTTCGGAATAATTCAATTCCTCTCTCTCTCTCTCTCTCTCTCTCTCTCTCTCTCTCTATATATATATATATATATATATATATATATATATATATATAGATATAGATATAGATATAGATATATATAGATATAGATATAGATATATAATAAAAAAACAGAAGAAACAAAAGAGAAAAAAATATGTAAGTGAAAAAAGGAGAAATCCGGCCTGATGACTTTCTCAAGGGCAAATATTCCAATAAAAAGTGGAATTTTTTTCTGTAAAGAGTTAGAGTATTGTCTAAAAAATTAACTCTTTTATGAAAATTCCAAATTTTAAAGTAAAAGAGAGACATCAATTTTTAGCATATAAAAACAAACGGCAATTAGGAAAAAGGATAAAAATAGACAAAACTCACAAATTAAAATTCTAGAATGAAAAAAATATAACAAAATACTAAATACAATAAAAAACAAACCAATATTAGCAAAAGAACAAGTAAGAAAATAAGAAGCCTAGAACATACCCTTAAGAGAGAGATGTACACCCAAGCAGTGCTAAAGAGCAAATGAAACAGACTGGAAGAGATTGAGGCGAGTGCCAATCAGGAAGGAGATACAGGAAGAGAGCCATCTGCGCCAATCAGAGAGTAGCTTAGGTCGTCAAAACACTCCCCCCCCCCTAGACGAAGACCGAAGTATAATATTAATTATTAATAAAAAATAGAAGAAACAAGAGAGAAAAAAAATATGTAAGTGAAAAAAGGAGAAATCCGGCCTGATGACTTTCTCAAGGGTCACCATCAGGCAAGGATTCCAATAAAAAGTGGAATTTTTTTATTAATGCATTCGTTTATCTTTCTAATTAATAATGAAAATTGGAAATTTGTTATATACCTCTTTTAAAATTGTTTCTTTATATATATATATATATATATATATATATCGTTTCTTCTTCCTTCTCTCGTTTGATTATTCACTTCTCCCTACAACGCAGAAGAGGGAAACTATCATGAAGTTTCTACTTGTAGAAAAGATTTTGTTATTATCAAATTTAAAAAAGATAACGAATTCTTTTAATACTTTATGTGATTAGAAAGAAATACCACATGCAAATCAATTTTTTTATTGATGTTTCGTTTCAGATGCCAATAATAATGATGATTAAATTCAATAAAGTCTTTACATCTTTTTTTCCCATTCAATATCCCCTCTTTCTCTCGTAGGCGTAATTCTATAATTGTCTTGAGATTTTACTAATATATGCAAACCCAAGCTTTAACGAAACTTGTATTTAAAAGCGAATTTTTAATATTTTTTAGAAAATATTTTGTAATGCTATCAATTTGTTAAGATGAAATAATTTTTCGCTCATTAGCATGTTGGGAAAGCTTGTGTAAAAAACGGTGACTTTATTTTGTGCATTAACTTTTCTGTTATTGCATTACCCTAAGAGAACTGAAATGAATTTCAGAACCAAGTTTAAATTGGTTTTGAGGAGACGCATTATAAGAGTTTTGTTTTTTCTCATAGGAATACGCATTGCAGTAAATTGAATATCAAATTGGATCAAACTCAGACTCAAATTAAACCTCTTTTTGACTCGATTCTATTAAATTTGAAGAGGCAATTTTGCTTTATATTTAGATTATTCCAAATTTTCAATAGATCTTACGGAGGAAAAAATATTTAATCGTAATCAATGTAATAAATTTTGGAAAATTTAGTTTGTAACTGTGGAATTGAACTTATTGTGTTAAGATCGTTAATTTTTTTTTAATGAGGATTCGCATGATTGGATTCTCATCTGTTGTGCTGCAAGCTCAAACCCGCCAGCCGACCACTGTTTATAGACTGTGTGTGCGGTTAACGCTAAATTAGCCGTGATCACAGAGTTTTCCCTGTCGAGAGTAATACCGCTGGGGGTACTGGGTCAGAGGTGGTCGTTCTCTATTCCAGATCTAAATTGCAATCTTTAAATGAATGAATTAATGAAATGCATTATTGAAGTTCACATATGAGCAAGAAGTCAAATTTCTGCCCTCGGTTGCTCAGAGGTTTATACCCGCAGAAGCTACTGCACCCCTCCTTCCGTGTCCTTCAGTTACTTTTCCTTAATGAAAAGTAACTCAAATAAAAAATTTCTGTCTTGACCTTAGTAGAAATTCACTTTTTTATATTACTTGTTTTTTAAAGAAATTCACCTTTTTGGTATTGGTATTGAGTGGAAAAATTGCACATTCATAATGAGACGATCCTATTTTAAGATTGCCCTCAGACGAATCTAATTTTCTTAAAATTAAGAAACTTTGCACAAGAAATAATGAAGGAATGAGAATTTGGTTGGGAGAATAAAGAAATTATTTCACATCTCCTTGTCAAGTGCCGTTTTGAATGAATTACGAATTTAATATACTTTACGATAATTTACAAATTTTATTTCAACAAAAAATTTTCAACCTGATAGACATCATTTTCGGCTACCATCTTGATTCAAAATAAACCTTGTTCCACAGTTGACCGCAGTGTGTTTTGGGAAATGATATAAGCATGTCGTGAAGGTTCTCTTTAAGACCAGGTAAAATTCTTGAATTATAATGGCTTACCAGATGTTTCAAATGCCTCCAGAGTTAAAAGTCACATGAATGAAATGCCGGAGATTGAGGACCTCTCAAATCAAGAACGTTGGGACTCATGGCACGCATTTCTGTGATGTAACTTTTGAGAGCATTTTTAATAAAAATGCCAATATGTGGAGGAGCACCATTTTGCATAAAAACTGTACGTGAAACGTAATGACGTGCCTGCAGATCAGAACAATTTTATTCTGTAACAGCAATGCACCCGGTGATAGAGCATGATGTTAGACTTCAAGCCTTTAATGTGAAGAAATGTGATTGAGAATAAATGATGCAGAAAAAACACATCTTACATCTTTATTTTTATGACTGCCACCGACCTATAAGACTGAACACGGGTTTTTTGGTTCCGAACTTCGGAAAATGTGAACATTCACCGAATTGTGCAAATGAAAGGACACTTTTTTGGTCGCAAGATATTCAAAAGCCATTTTGAATCATCCTCATCAAGAGTCTCAAGTGAGAATCAGTGTCGGATCTCGAAATCTGCAGAAGGAATCTCTGCAAAAGTTGAGGTTTGTACAGATAATACCGGAGGAGGCTGTATATTATTTTATGGGAAGTTCAAAGGGCGTATCGTATGTTTCTGCCGCACGACGATGATTGGTACTAGTTCGTACTTTGAAAGTTTTGTCGTCTTACAACTGAAGTGGAAGATTATCCTATGTTTCAATAGAAACAAGTTCTCTTCAATTTCGAGAACGAACATCAAATTAACCTGTTTCTTCAAACTTAGCTACACTAACTGGAGAATTTCAACACCCTATCGACTTTTTCGCATCCACTTCCGAGTCCAATATTTCCATAGAACAACTACTGCAGGGTTATCATTTTGGTAAAACAGTTTAATCAACAAACTCAATTTGATAAATATAACGACACTGATAAGCAATGACGAGAAATTAAAAACTAAATTTTGTTTGAAGTTTCTAAGCTTTAATTCCGCTGTCACTTGACTTGCATAACATTTTTTGTTTCTTCATTATTTTAAATCTTTTGCTCGAAAATTAGTAATCGAGTATATTTTTGATCTGATGCTATTACCAAAATACTTTTCTTTAAGAGACCTTGTGGTACGTATTTCAACATGCATTTGAAGACTAAACTCGTTAAAAAAATAATTCGACTGCATATATCGTAAGCTATATTTTACTGCCTGAATGCCTTTTCTCTTATTAACTGTCAAATTAACTAGTAATCAAGAGGTTTTTTGAGTGTTTTAATCAAAGTCTACAATTCACTTTAGATTTTGTGTAAATTTAGGGAGCATAAGTTATTGTTTTAAGGGGACATAAGGACAAAAAAGAGGTTAAATCTAAATGAAGAATCAATCGTAAACGTGTAATTAATTAGAAAAATTTTTGGTGTTGAAATTTTGAAACTAATTTTTTTATTCTATTAAACAAATTCCTGTTCTTTCCTTTTGTCTTGCAGAAAATTTTATAACCTTCTGAGCAATAGTTTTATCTGTATACGACTTTAATTTAGGGGTATTTTATCACAATAATATTCTTAATTAATTGAAAAAAAATCAAAATACTTTTCTGACCTCCCCCAGTACTGAAAAATTATGAATCGTTGTTTAAGTTCTCCTGGTGTATAAAAGTAAAATTATAACAAGTTAAAAATTTTGTTGGTTATCACAGCAATAGTCGATCCTTTTCTATTGGATGATGGTACCTCATGGTTTGCATGAAATTATCAAAAATCATGGGTCATCAGTGTACAAATATGCACATGGCAGTAGCTTCGCGCAAAAATTGTATAAAAGGGTTTTGCATAGTCAAAGATCTCATTTGTATTTAAGAAATTCGTATGAAAAGTTTTCTGACATGATTTGGCTTCACAATGGGAATTGAAACTTTGAAAACTGGAGAGCTTGGGGCTAGATATATGAAGCATTCTATTTCGGAAGTTTTTGGGTAATTCAACATTTTTTCACCAACAATGCCGAGAAATTAACGAGGATATTCCCATGCCTCCTCATGACCAGAGCAGTGATCGAAACAGTCTACTTATTAACTAAGACCACAAACATTTGCATAGAGTACTTAGTATCAACAAAATGCAATATTACATCAAATGACAGCAATAATTAATATGGCTAGAGCATTCAGGAACATTCTGGGCAGTTTCGGTCGCTTCGACTCTCGATTCCTAGCTGCTTCACCGATTTCCCATAAAAAGCCCATTCGTACGACGCACTTTTTTGACACTAATATCTCTGAACCTAACCCCTGCAGTTTCAAGCCCAAACCTTATTCCTGGATGAAAGAGAATTACGATACCATATAATAGCGCTGTGTGGAGTCACAGCGACACGTACGAACAAATCACGCTTGCATTCATTTTACATACTGAATACTCTAAGAAGTCTGACTTTGGAAATAAGAGGAATATACTGCGTAATTTTCCGAATTTAAAGACTGGGTGGTTATGGAGCTTTTTGCACAAATGATCATAGCAATTCATTATTTGCACCTTAAGACGAAACTTTATAACAGCAGTGGGGAACTTTCCTTCTACCAACAAATTAAGTTTTTGTGTGTAGATGAAATTTTAAATGCTACATCTAAAACTCCTTTTCTAATTGCTTCATTCGTTCTAATTTATTAGCCACTTTCTTTTATTGGTTTGTTATAACGTTGCATGTTTATTTTTCAACTAGATACATGTACTTTGTACGCTAATTTAGAAATGTTACTTTTGAAGAATGAAACAAAATGTCATTTTTACACATCTTGTCTCATGATTCAAATAAAAAGATTTTCTGACGGAAAGAATTCTTTCTTTGATCCTTAGTTCCCCACAGTCGTAGCTAGAGAAGTAAACATACTGCCGAATGAAGTTTCACAATAACAAGACTTAAGCAATAATTTCCCACAACCCATCCTATGAATAGAAAGTTAACGAGTAATCTAAAAAACAATTTATTAAAATCAATTCCTACTTAGGTTAATAAAGAAAACTTCTATTTTAGTTACTTAAAAAAAAGTACAATTAATATAAATATGACAGAATCACAAGATTAGGCGGCAAAATACAAAGCGAATTTCCTAGCAATCTCCATTCTATGTATGGTGTTCGAACTCGCATCCCAAGGGATGTGAATCCAACGCCAGACCAACCAGTCTATACCGGGTTGACAATTGGAACTACTTTAAATAATTAATCAAAAAATTATACTAACGTTGCATTTTTAAAGCCAATTAAGGATTCAAAGCCAATTGTGACGTTGCAAAATGAGTAATTTTTCGAAATAAGTTGAAATTTCTAATTTTCTTTATTCTGATTTAAAATTTAAAATTTTCTTTATTCTGTATTTTTTTAAATTCAAAAGTGCTTCAAAGGAATCTGAAAAATTGGTTAATTAACAATGTTTTATTTTAATTGCATTAAACATTATGAAAATAAACAGAATCTTAAAATAATCGACCGAAAACATATTAAGCCTAACCTCATGCGTGTGCTGAAAAACAAACTAAATTCGTTTTTTATTTGACGGCGGGGGAATGAAGATTTTTGGAGAGAAAATTAGTTTTTAATTAATTAATAAAACATTAATGAATTAATAATTGAAAAATCTGTATTAACATCAAACGTCATCCTCTACAAGTTTTAAAAAATTTACTTGAACTTGATTGGATGAATAAAAAGTAATTTATTAAGTATTGAAAATTTGAACAAGATATATATAAGGTGAGTGTGAGCTAATGGTAGGAATAAAAAAAAAACCAGAAACAAATTGATAGAGATCAATAAGTTCGAGCTGAATAAGACATATATTAATAAAACACGTGTTGAGCGTGTCGTATGAACAAGAAACCAAGAGCCAGCTGGAAAGTTTATAATTTTTTATTTCGATTTTAGCTTGGTAATCGAATTCAGTGATTCGAATATGAATTTTAAACTACTTGATAAATTGCGTTTTCAAACTTTTAATTTATCTTTCACCGAATTTCACATGAATAAATGAATAAATATAAAGAATAAATGTACATGAATAAATATACAGAATAATAAAGAACCAATTTTTTGATTTAAATGGTTTAAACAACGATGTATAAACGGGACTGATAAAACCAGACATTAAATTACATCCTTCTAGGTTCCTGTATTTTTGAATGGTCATCCTTTTTATATACATATGGAATGGCAAACGAACACAGAAGTAGAATTTAATCCAAGAATTTCGATCTTGATATGAATCTACAATTGAATTTTAAAGATCATATAAGACGACATAATTACAGATACAACTTTTTGAACATGAAAATGAAACCTGAAATGAAGATATTCTTCAAATCCTAATTCTTTGAGGGTTACGAAAAAATCTCATTTTAAATACTGCGCAAACTAGAAAAAAAACTCATTTTTATTGAGATTCTGTAAGATCACAAACAAGGATGTATATAAATATATGTATCAACTTTCCCAAATTACCCTTACTGGAAATCATTCATATTTTCTTTTCTTTTCTTTCGATGCACTGCCAGAACGTCTTGCATCTTTAATAAGTCGACAAAAGAAATGAAGAAACGCTCTTAAAAGAATCCTTCAATTCATGCACTCATGATTTCCCTTCAGTATCGTTCTCTCCCATTTAAAAACTCTCGTCTTTGGTGTAAGTGCAAAGATAGCGTAACTCGAAGCCTTTCCCCGACCGACCGAGGGCGCTGCACGAATATTACCTACTTTATACAGCGAGGAGAGCAAATAGGAAGACGAGAAACCTTGAAGGTTACTGATCCTAAGAATGAAATAAAAACTCACGATAAGCTTTTTTCCCTTCTTTTTCAAATTCTTTTATTTCTCAGGCAAAGTTTTGAAGTTATAGAGAGCACTCAGATGCTAAGATTTCCTTGTTTCTTAATTCTCTTGAGAAAATTGATATTTGTTCTGTAATTTTACTCTTAAGGGAGTAGGGACATGTACTTTGCTCGAAGCGATTTGCTTTAGTGTCTTATAAAGGATTATAATCTTATAAAATTTCAATATTTGATTTAAATTCTTTGAAACAGAAAGAGTTGAGGTATTTTATGACATTTTTTAAAAAATGGCACTGTTGGTTCAAAATGTTTGAGGACCAATTCTGAAAAGATGAAAATGAAATCTTTATGAAACGATAAACATCAAAAATCGACAAACATTAAAAATCAATAAGAAGAAAATCGCCAACGAACGATTATAATGTACTGGGTAAAAAATGAAAGAATACAATAATGCAGTATATTATGTGCTAGAAAAATATGTACTTTTTATTGCATGGTTCTTATTTGTTTCTGCAACAAAGTTTGATAGAATCAACACAGAACCAAAAACAACTCCCGAATTTATGACTTCTGTCGATTTTTCTAATCACTGGATTTTTTTTATTTCTCTCACCATGTCAAATTGCAACAAATATCACAAGTCAATGAACAAGTCATCAGAAGTTGAACGAGTCATCAGTTCAAAAAAGGAGCAGATTAAAATAAATTAATCTCAACTGAATTATTTAGATAAGAGTCATGTTACATTTGGAATCAGCATTGTTACTACAAACCCTAAATTCTTATATTGCAAGCATAAGGCAATCTTTGAGTTTTCTGAAATTACGGATTGATATATAGTTTGAAAATTTGACGCCGCATTACAACACAAAGAATCATCAGATTACAGCAACGATCAGCTTAAAATTACCATTAAATCACCGACAAATGACATGTAAGGGGGGGGAGACTGTTGAATTATTGAGAGTTATCCAATTTCAGAAAATTTCAATTTGCATCACTGAAATTCGTCGAGTAACAGAAACAATCAAATTAGAGTCGTAATTAAATTACTAACAATCGTCAGGAAATATAGTTTAAAATCGTAAATCTTGAAAAACATTCAGTAAATAAAGTTATAGTTTTTTATTTACTGTTTAGATACCAAATTTCCTTAATCTTGATCTATTCACTATTCTATATCGCACTCCTTTCTCGCTCTTTTAACATGTTAACATGCTATGTATTTCCCCATTGAAATATTCCCACTTGTTACTTCTCTCGTTTGATTATTTACATCTCCCTACAGCGCAGAAAAGAGAAACTGTATCATGAAGTTTCTACTTGTAGAAAAGATTCTGCTATAATCAAATTTAAAAAAGATAACGAATTCTTTGAATACTTTATGTGATTAGAAAGAAATACCACATGCTATCGATTTTTTATTGATGTTTCGTTTCAGATGCCAATAATAATGATGATTAAATTCAATAAAGTCTTTACATCTTTTTTTCCCATTCAATATCCCCTCTTTCTCTCGTAGGCGTGATGCTATAATTGTCTTGAGATTTTACTAATATATGCAAACCCAAGCTTTAATGAAACTTGTATTAAAAAGCGAATTTTTAATATTTTTTAGAAAATAATTTGTAATGCTATCAATTTGCTAAGATGATATAGTTTTTCGCTCATTAGCTAGTTGGGAAAACTAGTGTAAAAAAAGGTGACTTTATTTTGTGCATTAACTTTTCTGTTATTGCATTATCCTAAGAGAACTGAAATGAATTTCTGATCCAAGTTTAAATTAGTTTTGAGGAGACGCATTATAAATGTTTTGTTTTTTCTCTTAGGAATACGCAGTGCAGTAAATTGAATATCAAATTGGATCAAACTTAGACTCAGATTAAACCTCTTTTTGACTCAATTCTATTAAATTTGAAGAGGCAATTTTGCTTTATATTTAGATTATTCCAAATTTTCAATAGATCTTAAGGAGGAAAAAATATTTAATCGTAATCAATGTAATAAATTTTGGAAAATTTAGTTTGTAACTGTGCAATTGAACTTATTGTGTTAAGATCGTTTTAAATTTTAAAAAAATGAGCTTAATTGGGCTAAAATCGTCATAGAGTATTATTAAACTTTAGTAAAAGTATCTTCTGCTGGTATATTTTTTAATTCCTATTATAAGCTCACACTCTTCCTATATATATATCCTGTTTAAATATTCAATCGTTAATAAAATACTTTCATTCATCCAATCAAGTTCGAGTAAATTTTTTAAAACTTGTAGTGGATTATATTTGATGTTAACACAGTTTTTTCTAATATTAATTCATTAGTTTTTTATTATTAATAAGCAACAAAGTTTATTGCTAAAAATTTTCATTTCCCTGCCAACAAATAAGTAATGAATTCAGTTAGTCCCCCCCCACATTAATGAGGTTAGGCTTAACATGTTTCCGATCGATTATTTTAAAAGATTCTGTTTATTTTGTTAATGTTTGATGCATTTAAAATTAAACATTGTAAATTAATCGATTTTTGCAATTCCTTTTCAAGTACTTTCGAATTAAAATAGTACAGAATAAAGGAAAATTACTATTTCTAATCTGTATTGCATTACCCCAGCTGGTGTCAAAAATTCACGCATTTAGCGTTGCCACAATTGGCTTTGAATCCTCAATCGGCTCTGAAAATTCAATGCTAGTATAATTTTGTGATCAATTATTTATAGTAACTGTGATTTTTAAACCGGTATAGCCTGGTTGGTTGGTCATTGGATTCGCATTCCTTGTGCTGCGAGTTCGAATCCGCCAGCTGATGATTGTGCGTGGTGTACGTTAACTCTGTCGTGGTCACAAAGTTCTCCTTGTGAGGAGTGATATCACTGGAAATACTGGGTCAGAGGTGATCGTCCTCTGTTCCAGATCTAAATTACGATCTGTGCATGAATGAATGAAATGCATGATTGAAGTTCGCCCCGTAAAAAGGGTGTGAGTCTTATGTGAGCTAGAAGTCAGACTTCTGTACTAAGGTGCTCAGGTGTCATACCCTCAGGAACTAATGGACCCTCCTTCCGTTGTAAAGCGAAACACTAGAACAACAACAATTGTAACTGTTTAGTGAAAAGTAGCAAAAATAAAATTTTTCCAAAGTAGGAAAAGTTTTAAAAAATGTTTTTTTATATTACTTCTTTTAATTAGTACGAACGAGACAACATAAATTAGTCGAGACCGATACATTAATCACATAATACAAGCATTTTCTTGTTTTAAAACATTTGATTATATTAGACATTCAATGTTATTGCATTCTACGCATTTTTGAAATTTGGAACGAGACGCTTTAAATTTTATTAAATTCTCATTTCTCCAATAACTTGAAAACTACATCTCACAAATAATCGAAACGTCTGTTCTCAAATATTGAGTATTTCAAAATGGTTACATTAATATAGCGCTTACAATGAATCGAATCATATTGTAGTACAATATTAACTATGGAATAAAACATTTGAACATGTTACATGCCACTTGAAGCAAGTGTCTCAC
This sequence comes from Argiope argentata, assembly GCA_026289955.1. Classification (NCBI taxonomy): domain Eukaryota; kingdom Metazoa; phylum Arthropoda; class Arachnida; order Araneae; family Araneidae; genus Argiope; species Argiope argentata. Next base: position 5,719,676 of record JAOUZG010033074.1, read on the forward strand.
AGGTATTGAATTCGTTAGACGCGTATAAATCACGCATTCTTTATTGGTAATCTTTTGCTTCTTTTGCACGTCTCAACAACGGTTCATTTTACCGTATAAATGTACAATAACTTTTGTCTTTATATCAATGACACCTATCTCGACCCTTTTTTATTAGTGACTTTTCGCTATCTGCTGAACTATTTGATGACGAATCGTTTAATTCGAGCTTGAATTCATCTGTGGAAACCTGGGACTCTTAAACTTCTTCATCTGACAACATATCATTCATCAATTTCTACCATAATTGATTTTCTTTCTTGTGACCATCATATAATTTGCCTGTTTGGCGGCATCTGTAGTTACAACGAATGAACGGCATTAAACCTTATTTCATACACAGACTGTGGAAGGCATGGGAGAAAGAATTCTTTAGAAAAAAAATGGTTTCAAAAGTTGCCGATAGGAGAAATACTGGCACTTTGGGAGTACAGTTATGACTGAATTCATGAAATTCACAGAAAATAATCTTTATTTATCAACACTAAGGCCCCTTGGAAGCCGTTCAACTTTTTCAGCATTCTAACTTTCCCTGTGTACAACATGTTGCAAACAGTGTATGATTTTCTCTATTGTGTGTAAACTGTCAATTCGATGTCCATAACAGACCGTCTTCTGTTCTCGTTTCAAGAAATGCAGGTTTGCTTAAGAGCAACCACGACATTTCATTATCTAGTGTAGAACAGTTTTATCAGTAAAGCATGCTGAGTTAAGGTAGGGCCCATATTAAACACGCATCAATGGTCAATCACCAACAACAGTCAAGAATACATCAATAGACAAGAACGAATTGGTAACAGGTCGTTTGCTCTTCTGCAAGAAATGCATGGAGCTGCTGTCACGCATTCACTAGGAATTTTACATTGTCCATCTTGACATGTAAAATTTCTGCATTCCTACGTGACAGCAATGCCAATATTTCTCCTACCCTCAACTTTTAGTACTGATTTTTTTCTGTTGAATTTATCTTTTCATGCTTTCCGCAGTTTGTATATGAAATGTGACTTCATTTCGTTCAGTAATTTCAACTGTAGAAGCCACCAAACAGGGAAAAAATTTATGTGTATATTTCTATAGAAACATTTAAAATTTTATGGTAAAATTTTTTTTATGCACGAATAATTTTAAATTACTTACTTCCCAGTGCAACTAACAGTATGGTGCCAATAAACAATAAGAACAGTTCTGAATAATGTACACTTCACCCAATCTACTTAATTGTTTTAACATGCTTGCATCATGCTCATAAATATTAGCTTTGACAGCTTTGTCTAAAAAGAATTTTCCCCAATAACCTTTATGTCAATATTTTAATGATTTTACACGAATAATGAATCTTTTGTTTCCCGCGGCTTGGCAGGTCCAAATAATTTTTGTGTGTGTTTTATCGATTAAGGTATTGGTTAAAACCATTGGTATCAATTCTTTCTGAATAAAGTTATTCGAATAATGAATTTGTTTTCAGTATCAGAATGTTGTGAAACTACACGTAAGAATCTTCCTTCCAAAAGTGTTTAACTTTGATAGAATGCAAAATTATACGAATAGTCAGGTGTGTCAAAGAATTTCTATTTAATCATCATTTTGTAACTGAGGTTGATAAAATATATTGTTGGAGTAAATATGTTGGTCAATATAAAAGTCAGTTTCATGAAACGTATTTTCTTTGGAGAGATAAATATGAATTAAATCTTTACGTCAGTATTTGATTATATTTAAAAGAGTCTCCCACCCATTGAAACAAAAGGAATTATGTTTTATGAAAATTATTAAATTATTACGAAAAAAAATATACATTCAGAAAATAATTTGGTTTATTTTAAAAGAAGAGATAAAGTAAACACATTCACACTCTCGATATTGAGACAAAGTTAATTATAAAATACATTCAAAAGAATTCAAGCATGCACAGCTTCCGGAGTTTTTTAAGCCCATCACTTTTATATGACGTTGCCAATAAATTTCTCTCCTTTTTTATATTTATTTAATTATTCAAGTCAATAAAATTTTAGCTCTCGTGCATATAAACTGTTTCCAAGAAATGCAGAAAAAGTATGTTTTAATTCATTTTTTTTTCAAAACAGGAGACATAAACTGTTGATGCTAAAAACAGTTGAAGTTAGCGGGTGAAAAATACTTTTTAGTATACAGGGTGCTCATAATTAAACGATGTTGTATTAAATTTGCCTGCAGACGAAACTATTCTTTAGAAACTTATCAAATTTAGCAAAGGATGTAATGAAGGGATGAAAATTTACATGAGTAAATAAAGAAAATGCTTCACTATTCGCGATCGTTTAAAAATTTTGGTTCAACAAAACATGCTCAGCGTTTTGGCCATTATTTTCAAGTAACATCTGAAATCATAAAATAACATGTGCCAGAATGTCATCTGCTAAACCCTACGAACATGCCATTAAAACATGTATGGATTGTTATTACTTAATAGATGTTTGAAATGTCCTCAAAACCAAAAGTCTTATGAATTGTGCCCTGTGGGATGGATCACAGATCGAGAAAAATGTAGGATAATAACACATTTTACTGTATTGTGATTTTTGAGGACAACTCTCATATAAAAGATAATGTCTGAAGGAGTCCCATCTTGCAAAAATTGTACACTAAAAGAAGTAGTAAAAATTGTACGTGAAAAGTTCAAAGTAGCAGCATATTACTACCCTGTGAACGTACATATTACTAGACATCTACTACTTAATTTTTCAAAGAGATTGGAGATGAGAATAAACACACATCACATCGTTACAATGGAACCTGTAAAATTTAATTCGAATTATCCGATTACCAAATTCAGTAGTTGTGTGAATTCATCCGACTGTCCAAATGAAAACATGCATTGTCTTTCAGAGGATTTCCAAAAGCCATTCTAAACTTATCCGAAAGAGAGCTAGAATCTTAAATTAAAATTACGCTTATACAAAACCCGACTTAAAAAAAAAGGTTTCCCAATTCAATATTTCCAAAAAACCCGGTTTTCAAATTTTTGTCAAAAAATAGAATAGAGATAAAATTATATTTAATTTATATAAAATAACAAAAAACAAAATCAATATCAAACTCAAAAAATATTTAAAAAAAATTACATATTATTAAAAAAAATACATATACATAGCATTTACACATAATAACGAAAACTCAAACAAAATTTTGAATTACTGATATTATTTTCACTAATTTTAATCTCTTCTAAGAAAATAGGATTTTAAAAAACAAAATATCCACTGAACGGTGGCTAAGTCTTGTTCTTATTTTGGACACAACATTGCTTGAAATTGAAACTAATCTTTCGCTAGCTACTCAGCTTGGTTTTGCAGTTTTCATGGCATCAAATAACAAATATAATTTTTTTGTTCTTTTATTCGTTGCCTCAAATAATAAAAATTTAGTTTTCAGTGTCTTTGGACTAGTAAGATTTTCTTCATTTTCTTCAAGAAATTAATTAATTAATTTTTCCATGGCTTCTTTTAAAAAAGCATTACTCTGATGAGTAGTTTCTTCGATTTTCTCTTCGTCAGAATCGGTTTCAGTTGAGGAAATAATCAAGACAGACAATATCTTTCCAAGTAACTGATTAATTTCAGTTTTTAAAGCTAAAGAAAGTATTAGAAATATTTTGAAAGCTGAACTAGAAATATTTTGTGTATATTTCAAATACATCAAAAGAATTGCAGTGTTTAAATTTACTTCAGTGTTTAAATTTTTTAATTCCTTTAACAGAAACTTAAATATACCTTTTCTTGTTAATAAAGGTATCTCGTCATCCTAAACCTTCAGTTGCTAGGCAAATCATTCCCACCAATAAAATTCAAAAAATACTTTTGAAGAAAAAGAAGAGAAATATTCAGGCTTTCAGGGAGAATGTGTTTTCAAATGTGACAAATTTACTTTAAAAAACCGGTTTTTAAAACCTGGTTTGAAAAACTGACAAACCTTAATTAAAATCACTGTCGGATCTTGAAATCATGCAGAAAAAACCTCTGCACAAGTTGAAGCTTGCACAGAGAATACCGGAAGATACCGTACCTCATCTGGACAGTTCAAAGAGTGTATCTAATTCTTCTGCCACTCAAAGTTTATTGGTACTAGCTCGTACGATGGAAACATCGTTCTCATACACTAAATATTTTGCTCGAACATTAATTATAAGGCAAGTTTATGATCAAGTGCAATTATCAAACGACGTCTAATTAAAATATCTTTTGCTTTGCAATTGCTCATGCATTCGAAAATTAATTTTTTAAGAGAACTGAATTTCCTGCATTTAAAGATATTTCTCCACAGAAACATTTTATTTTTCACATGATAAAGGGACAATTTTTTTAAAGTTTCAGTCAGGAGCAGTTAATTCTATGGCAGTTGCTGTTGAAGTTGTGTCTGAGAAGATATTTCATTGTTTTAATTAAATTTTGAAGTTTTGTTTAAAGAGTGTGTAATTTATTGATTAAGAGGAGTTATAGTGTTAGTGTGACCTATGGGTAAAAAAAGGGGGAAATTTAAATAAAGAGTCTTACATTCAGAGAGAAACGCTTTCTTGAGAACAGAATTTGAACTAATTTTTTTTATTCCCTCAGACAAATTTCCATGCATTCTTTATGTGCTACAGAAAATTTCATTACTTTTTGAACAATAGCTTTGTTTCTAGACTGCTTTAAAATAGGGCCATTTAATTATGAAAATTCTGTATATAAATTATAAACCAAGTATATTATATTATTTATTCTTAGAAGTCTCTAATATGGTTAAAAAGTAATTTTTTCATGATGAAATGTAATAACACTGCTTAAATTATGATTTTCAGTACAAAGAAAGATATTGGATTTGATTGAGTAATTTGTAAACGAGGTTGGAGCAATTCTATGACGATTCCAGTATGAGACTGAAATATTATATATCCTTTTTAAATATAAAAAAATATAAGAAGTTTCGAAGATCTTTTTTCCAAGATTTTATAAAGTCTAAAAACATTGTCGATGTGAAGACAAAGGTTTCAAAAATATATATATA
>JAOUZG010033074.1:5751665-5793616 GCA_026289955.1 Argiope argentata
TATATAATTATTAATTGTTCCAGGTATTTTTATTATTTTTTCACAAATTGATAATGCATATCATTCATGAAATGCACCTTATGCATAACGCAAGTTCCAGTTTTTTTTTTATTATTTTTTTTAGCTCTCAACTTTTTTAATATGAGAAACCAAGCAGAAATCTTTAATTTTTTTAAAAAATGAATAATTAATTATAAATAATTAAGAAAATTAAAAATAGTTTCAATTAAAATTTCAAACTCAACATGCGTTTTGCTTTCGTGTAAAGTGGAACAGGACATTTAAATTGCCCGTTTATATAGCTATTTGTCAATATAACCGTTGTGTATAGAGATTTTTCTCTTCAAAAAGAATCTTCCTACCATAATTTCCATAAAATACGAATGAAATTTTTTAAGTCTTATAATCCAAATGCTCTTTTTTTACACACACACAAATTGTCATGTTCAAATTTCACTCATAAAATCCCACAAAATAAGAATCAAAACGTGCAATAGTTTTGATTTGTAGTGTTTATTTATAATTACGACGATTTAGTTTTGAAATATTTTCCTTATATCTCATTTAAGAACTGCCCTATGATCATAATTGCATTTGTAAATGTATTAATAAAATTGTGCTTTTAAAAGCTGTTTTAATTAAATTTGTTATGTCATAGAATCAAACATTGTTTCTTTTAATCATCAAAGTAATCTATTTTTCAAAATCCCATTACGAATCTGCTCAAGTGACGTTGAAAGTGATTTCAGATAAATCCATATTATACTTTTCAATAAAATTCAGTTAAAGTATCCTTTTATAAAATAATGCGATATATTTGTCCTCCGTGAAAAACATACAACTGATCTGGCACTATATCGTCAACACAGAAATACAATGTCTTGATTTTAAACTGCCTTGAAAGACTTCTTCCAGAATTAGCTCTACCAGAGAATTGGATTTTTGTTTAGTTTTCAATTTCCGAGAAATACAGCATCATGGAATTTAAAGGGATTTATATATTTTTTTAAAGAGTAAGAAACAACAATAAAGTGTCAAATCAGATGTAAAAATTCCCATTGTTTTATTGCTTGAAGATTTTACACGACACTGCCTTAAACACATTCGGTTCAATTGATTTATTGGAAATTTCTTTTACTTCGAGGTTTTCTTCCATCTCATCTACTGTTTCTTGTTGATTTCTCTGCAATTTATTAGATCGACGTTTTGAAAATCAATGTCTTCAATAAGTTCCAAGTGTTATATGAAGATTTTATTGACTCAGTATGTCTCCAAACGACAACGATAGGGAAAATCAATCGAGAAATGTTATGTATTAAGTTACAACCTTCAGAGGTTTGTAGCGATAAAAGAAGGAAGCATCAATGGTTCTGAACAAATGACGTGATTACGGTTGCAATTATTACATAATTTTCAGCTCTCTTCTTCCTTTTTTTTTCTACCGAGGATTTTATTTTGAATTATTTTGTTTTGTACTGTAATCCATACAGACATGATTGAGGACTCTTCTGCTAAAAGGCGAGGGAATCACTTGTATAATATTTGTTTTTTATGCTATTGCTGGACTATCTATAGCACTCTGGTTTCAAGTTTATATTTGGCTTTCAATGCTTGAATTTATTCATTTGAAGGAACCAGCATATTTTAATACAGAAAATCAAGGATATAATGATTTTTATGATTATTTAATTTCAAATAAAAATATTAGATACAAATTGGAATTATATATTAATTTTGTTCTAATTTAATTTTTTATTCTTTTAAAGTCGTGTAATTTTCGTAGTTGTATAGTTTTGAAAAATACTGATATTCATCCAGAATATGGAATACCGAATTTAGAGCAAAAGATGAATGAGGGCACAGAAAATGCATCGTAATAGAAAATAAAAGACAAAAATCTTTGTAAGGTTAAACCATTATTAAAAGGCATAAAATATTTGCTTTTGCAATGTAGAAGATGTAAAATTAATCGCTGATAATGTACAAAATTCTAAAGAAGCCAAATTTAATATTAACATTGTATGCGGGATAATGTATTAGAAATTAAATTATTAATTCTTTTCGACTTGAATTAAATTGCATCAGGTAGAACATCTGTGATTTATAATTTACAACAAGTACCTTTGGCTGGAAGTTAATAATCTTAAAAATAGTATCATGTGCAGAAATATAAAATAAAAATAGAAATAGAAAGATAAAAAAAATGTGCACGAAAGCAATGCCATTGCTTAGATAACTATGGTGTGCCGAAATATGGCATTGACAAACCCATTAAAATAAAAATGAGCCTTATCTCTCCACAATATTTTCCAAAATTAGTCAATGTCGATCACCATACTCGTTCATACATGACAGCAGGGCCAATATTTATATTGCAGGATTTTTTTTGTAGAATTTGTCTTCTCATGCTTTCAATAATCTGTATATGAAGTATGTATGTATGTATGTATTCGTTTTGTAAATGTGTAAATTTCGTCAAACAGGAAAATTATTTTATGGCCACCCAGTATAACTAGTGCCCATTTTAAGAATACATGGGGCATTCATGGGATTATATGTGCACGAATGCAATGATATTTCTTAGATAACTGTGGGGATTCACGTGCTCAAATACGGCAGTAGTATTTGGCTCTTAGTATTGACAAACTTATTAAAATAAAAATAAGCCTTATCTCTCCACAATCTTTTCCAAGGCCAGTCAATGTCGATCTTCATCCTCGTTTATACGTGACAGCAGGGCTAATATTTCTCTTGCAACTCTTATTTATTTATTATTTTTTGTAGAATTTATCTTCTCATACTTTCAATAATCTGTGCATGAAACATTGTTTCATTTTGTTCATTAGTTTTATCAGTAGATGTCGCCAAACAAGGAAAGTTATGTCCACACTGTATATCTAGAGCCCATTTTAAGATTATATGCGTTTTTTAATAAGATATACAATTCTATGGACTAATGACATAGAAAAAAAACTAGGAAAAAATGAAAGAAACTTGTATAAGAAATCATACTTAGAGAAAAGCTTGAAAATTATTTTTCTTTTGGTTTTAGTAAAAGATTTTTCAAATTGTACTCCGGGTATCTTATCTATTATGCTAAATTTGATTTCAGTATTTGTCCCTCCTATGAGGAAAGTACTGTTTCACTCAAGAACATTTAGTGAATTTTTACACTAGGTTTTTTTTCTTTTTTAATTTTATCGACTTTAACTGTTTTGATAATTTATATATATGGTGCACATATTTAATTTAAAGAATTTTGGTAAACCTTAGTTTCATTGTATCATAAAATCTCCATTATGGTACACTGGCCTTGCTAGAACTGTCCTGGGACGTGATGTCAGGTTTAATTCTGAATAGCCAATCAGTGAAGAATGGGAAAAATGATGTTATCCTCCCTATTTGAAACAACTTTTCAAGGCATCGAAGACCATCCTAAAATAAATCTCGTATTGCTCCAAACCGAATGAAACTTAATTATTTCATGTTGATTACAAGCAACTTAAGGTAACCGACTAGCTTAAAAAAGGAATTTTCCTGGAAAATTTTGAAATTTCTTTCATGATCTGAAAATAAAGTTCACACTTCGTAGATTCAAAAACAGACTTTGTTTTAAATATATGTGAGATAGAATTGTCGATACAGTTGTTCAATAATGCTCAACAAATAAAAATGAAATTGGAAATTGTGTTATTTTTAACCAAAAATGAGCGATTTATTTTATTTTTACTATAAATTTCTCCAAAATAATATTTGATATGTTTATATTGTATCTCTACCTACTCAACCGTAGTTTCTTTATTTTCGGCATTTCAGTTAAAAAAGTGTGGAAACTGCATTTGTTTCCAACGCATTTGAATCAATTAATTTACAATATCTAATGCATTGTGCAATATCTAATATAGAATATGGAATAGTACAATATCTAAACGCATTTTCTGAGGAATGAGTATTTCACTGCGATTGATACAAGGAAAACATAGTATCTCAAAATCAATTCAATAAAATTTCATGAAATTTGGTATGCGTGCATCCAATGCCCATGAGAGTGTGATAGACCACATATTTTAAGGAAGATTTATTTAGATATGTTTTGTAGACACTTTCAGTTAAAGATATCGACAAATTTTTGACAAAAAATCATTAACGAAACTTCAAATTCTCATAAAATTTTTATTTATTAAAGTAATTTTTATCTTGTGGTATGTTACATTTTTTGTATTTTGAGCTATATAATGAACTAAAACTTAACTATTTTCATTATTTTTTAACTTTCTCTATTTTCCCTAACATTGAAAATTCTTCTAAATTTTCATTAAATAAACAGTTTAAAAAATAATAAAAACTAAAGGCAATGGGAGTATTTTTTTCTTTTAGTAGTGACCTTTAAAGTCTGTTTTAGTTATTTGGTACAATAAAAAATGTTTATTTATTATTTTTTTAATTCGTCTCCGAACCTAGTGGGCACCTTAATCTCAAATCATCGGTAGTTTGATTTTCTTGGTCTCTTTATATGGTTCAACAGCATTTACAATAATAAGAAGGGGACAAAATTGAGCATGGAAAGGGATATGCTAACGATAAAGAATTTGAAGTAAATTTGTTTAACTCTCAAATGCTTGACATTATCATAATGAAACATGCGCCATTTTTTTTCTTAAATAATATGAAAATAAAATTGTAACGCCAATGGCTGCTGCTGTCAATAAGATTTCTAACGAAGAAATTTATTTATTCATTTTACAATATATAGAAGGAAACCCGAGAACTGAAAGAAACAAGTAATTAAAAAAAATTAAAGTCAATTCCTACTAAGGTCAACAAAGAAATTTTCTTAGTTACTTTTTTTTAAATAATTACAATTGTTGTTGTTTTTGTTTTCGTGTTCCGTTTTACAAGGGAAGGAGGAGTGCAGTAGCTTCTGAAGGTATGGGCCTCAGAGCACCCGACGGCAGAAATCTGACTCATAGCTCACACGTCACAAAACCTTTTTTACGGGGCTTACTTCATTCATGCATTTCATTCATTCATCCACGGATCGTAATTTAGATCAAGAACAGAGAAAGACCACCTCTGACACAGTACCCCCCAAACAAAATTTAAATAATTTGCAACGATTTTTAAGAATTTTCAATACTATTTATTCAAGAATAAAAAATCAAAAATATTTATATATATATATTTTAAAAAATGGCATTTAAAGATTGAAATACATGTTAAGTAAGATAATTCCTATTTCATTGACCATCGTTCTGCTATCTTTGTCTCAGGAAGGAATAAAGTGTCATTTTCAAAAACAATAAAGGCATACCAGGCTCGCCGACTCGCCCGAAGGCACATGGAATAAGCTATGAAATTGAATGACAGGACCGCAGCAACATCAACACTGGCAGGAACTGTGGTTGAGTCCTAAGGGCCATCACCGGCCCCGGTACAATCCTTCCAGTTGTAAGTACGTCCCGTCATGGATGACAAGAGCCTAACCCACCTATTCGTGCACCTTCCAGAGTATCGAGATCCATTCACCACACCGGAAGCATCTCATCCTCATTTCGAGCGGCTTCCCTAGGGGGGGGGGGTCGTCAAAAGCAATAAAAAAGATATTCGTTTGAAAACTTGCAAAATTGTGAAATACGATGAGAAACATTATAAAATTTGGAGCCAAAATGTTATGTTCGTCAACGCATAAAGAATTCTAATATAGAATATTTTTGTAATAGTAATGTGCTTTCAACATAAACTTAAAAAATAAAATAAAATAAACCTTTAAATCCGACTATAAAGTACGTGATCGATATACATAATCTTATGAATGATTTATAAATATAATTTTCTTGACTTGCCATAATAGCCATGATTTAAAATTTATAGGCCATGCATTAGAGAAAAACGATGAAATCAATGGCATGGTTTTTTTTCTCAGCGAGATAAGAATATTGGTTTCAAGAAACAATTTTTCAAATTCTTTAGAACAGACAATGATACAACTTGCAAAAATAAATAACTCGGAAACACAAAAGGCAAGACGCCATATTTGAGTGGGAAAGTCAGATTTCTCATTTAATAGTATAATAGCAACCATAGCGAACATTTTGATTTTCTTGATACTGAATTGAAAATAACAAATTTAATGTGACATTTTCCCGTTATATCCGAATAAGAAATGTACAGAGTATCCACCCAAACAGAAGAACCAAAGATTAATTTCCAAGCCAAAGAGATAAGACCAATCGGGAAGATACTTCAGATGATGTAAAGAATTATATTTTATATGTTTGAGACAATAAATGTAAGGATAAAAAATTATGAAATCTAAATTTTTATAGTCTCTTCTTGTATTCTCATCAGTTAGATTTAATAAAATATTTTAGATACCAGCATTTTAAATGAAAAACGAAACCCGTTTCATTCTTGTGTCATTATGTCTGAGTGAGTTCTAAAGTTTTGAATATCGCTATTTTAGACGCTTTTTACATTTTTAATGCTTTTCAGGGGACATGTGTAGATTGAAATTATGCTTGAACATGCCTTTAGATTTATATTTATTTAAATTACTTGACATGACGAAAAATTACAGATGCTTTGCAGATACTTTTAACATCAAATCGTCTGAATACGAGAACCTGTTTCTTAGTTTTAGTTATTTCATTAAACCCTTATAATTCTGGGCATCACCACATAAGAATACTTACCACTGAATATCAAGAGTAAGAATATCTTAGATATTAACATGGAAGTATGCCTATCACTTGATTTTATAAATAAAGATTGATTACATGAGATATACTTATAAATAAAGATAGATTGAGACTTGATATCTTAAATCCTTTGAGGGCATTTTTTATCATAAAACCATGAATTTTCTAAAAATTGAAAATAAATGCTTCAATAATATGTGTCGCGTTCCAGAAATTAAATTCAAACTTAAATAAAACGTATTCCATTCAAACTATTGAAAATGATATTTAAGAGTGTATCATTTTATTAAGAAAATGTTTCGATGTTTGTTGTGAAATGTAAAAAAGTATTTTAGTTTGATTTGGCGATCTTTTAACGGATTTTTTATTTAGATAATTGTATGATTATATAAATGAGGACAGGCATATTTGTAGCTTAAGCTTCATGGATTGCAAATCCCTTCGCCTACGCGTTTTCCAGATCAAGGCATTTGAAAATGGAATCATTGGATAAGGAGGCTTTTGTAAGAGACCCTCGTAATCCTCAGATATAAATCCAGTAAATAATTTTTTCATAAGTGATTAACCTGTAAAATCCCGAAATTTTATTTTAAAATTCTGGAATTTGTCGTTTGTTTGCTCATTTTGGGTAGAAGAAAAAAATTTTAAAAGAAAAAAATAATAATTCTAATTTTTTAAATTAAAATTTAGTCTTATTCTAGTTTGCATCATTAGAGTTAAATAGCTCAGAAGTAACGGATTACTAAATTAATGTGCATATTAGTAAAAATTTATAATTGCATTAGCAATCCCAAACCGACTACTCCAACCAACCGGAATTCACACGGAAACAGATGAATTATCAGATCGTCTATATAACAACACTTGCAGGAACTGTGGTTGAGTCCTAAGAGCCATCACCGGTCACGGTACAACCCTTCCCTGGGGAAGTAGTTCTCATCATCGATAGGAGAAGCCATACCCCCAACTTTTTGTATACCCACAGGAGTGTCAAGAACTATCTCCATACCAGAAGCTTCTTATCCTAAATTAGGGAGTGAACCCTTTCCCGTGGAACTGATGCATTAGTAATAAATTTTTTAACAAATTCTGCATAATTTTCCTTAATTATATCTAAAATGCAAAGAAGTATTAAGGAAATGTAAGGCAACGGAATAACACGTTAATATTATTCTACATTAATAATAACGCATTATTTTATCTGGGAATTACGATGCCATACAGTCATTGTGGTTTCTAGTAATTGTCTGTTAGTTATTAATATTTATTTAATAACTTCCCGTTTGTGATTATTGTTCACTAAAAAGATTAAAATATTTCTTGCTTTATCACAAGTTTCGTAATCTAATAAAAACAAAAAGTATTCGAAATTCGGGAAGCATTCTCGAAGTTGTGGATCAAGCAAGTTCGCAATACCTCTTTGTATTGGCCTTGACTCATGATTTTCTGTACGATGCTGTTTTCGAAATGGTTATAATCCATATAATAATTTTGTAAGGATTCTTTACACTTTCAACCATCCTCCAGCTAGTGTGGTGTGGAAGTTTGGGGAGAGGATTTCGTCATCTGACCGTGATTCAAAAGTCCGTCCTAAAATAGCCCATATGTTGCTTTAAAACGGGACGTTAATATAACTAAACTATATTAAATTATCCTTTCAACAATGTTTACCTTTTGGATAGGATAAAAACTATCCTCTTGACACTGTCGAGCAAAACTATTTTTATCTAGTAGAATTTGAAGGGTATATTCGTTTCAGAAGTGCTCTTAAAATTTGCATTGCTAATATTTGAAAAGGAGTTGAAAATATCCCAATAATCTTAGCATCTTATTTTACTTCAGTCCTCAATATCATACGGTGATATTTTAGAGCCAATGAAAAAGGTTGTTATTTCATTCTTCAATAACACTTTTTCACAAAACGATGCAATCGCAATTTTTCTTCTCTTAACTGCCATCTTTGGATTGTTCTGTTCAAATTAGCAATCTTGAGCTTCTTAAACTAATGGGGTTAATTTGGAAGCACTTTTTAAAACATATTCTTGATTATTCCGTCTGTATGAGGCATTCCATAATCTCTTTTTCGTTTTGGAGAAAGCATCAAATTTTTACCAAATAACTTTGAATTTATTTCGTTAGTAAAGGATTTGGAAATAATTAAAATATCTGCTTTTCTCTTTGGGTTATATTATCGTACCGTGTTAAAGGTATAATAGGACAATTTTAGAATGGATCTCGTAGTTTTGAACCAAGATCAGAAAATGAGGATGCCATCTGAACTGGCAACCCTTCTTCAAGCTTCTACAATACTCCACCTTTTGGAAGTTTGACCCCGATAGATTTAGCGTACACCAGATCCTCTTACACGACAGCTCGTCCTTGGAATCGGGTCTCGAACCTGAAACCCTCTTATCAAAAAAGGTAGCCAAAAAAGGTCGCTGAAGCCAAGACCTTACCAACAGGTCACCATGGCCCTGCATCCTCTTTGGATAAAAACTTTGGTAACCTCTTTGGATATCTTCAAGATAAAAACGTACGTTTTTATCTTGAATTGTTTCTATGGAGAAAGATTTGAAGCTGAATTCTGGGTAAAAAGATACCTTGTAAGAAGTTGCTCTTATTGGAGAATTATTAAAGTGGGGGTACTTACGTATTAGACCGTCGATCCGCCAACAACCCGCCAACCACGCCCAATTTCATTTTGGTGACCAAAACTGTTTAAAGCTTTAGAATACGTGGCAAACCAATTTTGGTGCTTAGGCGATCTATTTGCGAACTTTTTTTGATTTGCCAAAAATGATCTACCGCTTAATACGTAAGTACCGTGAGATCCTGATGCAAGACTAGCATGTAGAACAAATAAAAGTACAGGATTAAGATCCAATTTGATGCAAACTCAATAATTCTTCAAATTTTAGTACAGAAATTAAAAACATTATTATTTTAAGTAAAATCAATAATCATTAAAAATAATTTTATATTTACATGAAATAAAATCAATTTATATAAAAAATAGTCTCATTTATTGGGACCATTTACAATTACTACTTTAGCTATATTTAAAATATCGAAAAAAATCTATATGGTGAGGGGTACATTTTAAAATTATTTTTATTTAAATTCAGGGTTTATATTAATAAGGGATTTCTACATTATTTATGAAAATAAGCTTACTGTTCGCATTCATAAACATATATATAAATATAAACAATTTATTTATATTTTAAAAAATTCCTGTAAAAAGTTCTTTTAAAGAGAAAATACGGATCATTTAAACTGTATATGCATTTTAAACAAAATTTGCCTTTATTATTATTAATTCATTAAGCTTTCCTTCAATAAAACTATGAGAAAAAAATGATATTTCAGAAAAATCGAATTTTCCCTACTTGTTTTTGAGAAAATTGGTTTATTGTTATCATGACGATCAATCATGTCCCACGATGAATCGCGACAATGCAATAAATCGATACGCTACATTAATTTTCATCTTTCATGTTTAACAGGTGTTTAGCTCAAGATTTTAATGATTCCAGCAGTTACATTAATAATACAATTTATAAGCGAAAATAAAAGGGAATTTAATAGAAATCTGAATATTTATTTTTAGTCATTTATTATTTTTTGAGATTATGAAAGAAA
This sequence comes from Argiope argentata, assembly GCA_026289955.1. NCBI lineage: Eukaryota > Metazoa > Arthropoda > Arachnida > Araneae > Araneidae > Argiope > Argiope argentata. The sequence continues at coordinate 5,762,006 of JAOUZG010033074.1, forward strand.
ACTGGACGATTTAGAGAAGGTGACAAAAAATTTATAGAACTGTGACAGTAAATATTCCCTTAAAGGAATTTGTTTTTGAGGGCGTAGTCTTCCTCTTTTTCAATTCCTACTATTATTTCACACCCTCCCTATATATATTTATATATCTTCTTCAAATTTTAAATCGTTAATAAAATACTTTTTATTCATCGAATCAAGTTCAAATACATTTTTTAAAACTTGTAGTGATTGATACTCGATGTTAATACAGTTTTTTCAAATATTAATTCATTAACTAAACTTAATTAAATTTTAATACTTTAAATAGAGTTTTAGCAGCTTGTAATGTAAATTGAAAATAACAGGGAGTATTTCAATCGGTAAAATACAAGGGTTTCAGTATTTTTCACGTGAAGGTGAAGAATACGAGTACAATTCTAGCGAAAATCAATAATTTTTTGATAAATTATTTATATTAATTTTAATTATTTAACAAAAACTAATTAAAATAAAAATTTTCTTTGTAGACCTAAGTAGGAATAGACTTAATTTTTTTATATTACTTGTTTGGGATTAGGTACCCTTTGACGATTTAAAGAAGTTGAAAAAAATATATAAAACAGCGACATTAAACATTCACGTAAAAGAATTTATTTTTGACGGTGTAAGAATTTTCCTTTGGTTTTTCACTTTTTTCTATATAATTATTTTCTCTTTGTTCCTTTTCTTATAATTTTTGTTAAGATTTCCGTGAAGGTTGTTTAACTTAAATGGTAACAACACATGGAGTCTAAACCTTCGCTAAAATGCCTTTTTTGTAAATGGAAATCTCCTCTTTAGATTTAAATTGTAAAGTTTGGTTTACTATTTTATTTATCATCGTTGAAAATCCATTTAAAGACTAGGAAACGGATTTCTGAGGCGGCGAATTTTCTCTTTAGAAAAATATTTGATACAGTCAGTGCTTTTTTCGGTACACGTTTGGAACGATCTTTCTATGTAGAAACAATGATGGAAGTTTTTCTCTTTTCAATTAGTGATCTTACTGATTTTGTATTTAGAAATTTTATCACAATAAATTTCCATGAGTTTTTGAATTATGGAATGGGAAATATTTCTCTTCAAAAAGTGCAGAACATGTTCTTAAATTTACAGCTTCATATGCATTTTTTAAAATTAGAGTAAATTTAAAAGAAGCAGGCAATATTCCTCATGTCAAATAATAAATTGTGGACGGAATTATTTGTAATAAATATTGGCCTTTAAAAAATTCTTTATTCTTTTAAAAATGAAGGAAGTAGAGACTCTTAAAATGAAATGCGATGAAGTTTCAATTTGTAAAAGCTTTCCATTATTGAAGAAATAAAATAATCTGATAAATTGCAAAACGCAGACATTGCTTTGACATTGATCCATTTTATTGAAAGGATCTTAATGTAATTTTTTAAAATTATTTTATCGGAAGAAAAAGAGTATATTTATTTTGTAAAAGGAAAATTCTGCATAATAAATAGAAATTTTCTTTTAGATGGAGAAATTCTAATTAAAGAGTATATTAAAAGGAATTATTTATAATTTAAAATTGCAACAAATAAATAATAGAATCCTAATATATTGGGAAATATGGATTCATATTAAATTATATAAAGGGATATTGGTTTGGTCTTTGCCTAGTTCTACTTGTGGCTGCATCAAAGGCAAATAAAAGGCAAAATAATGAAATTATGCGTTGATTTGTCAGTCCACTCCAATTATATTAGGCGCAGTTTGGAATCATTGGTGTTAATGCTTCTCAGTAAGGGATTGAAATATTTGGCAAAGATTGACATTCATAAAATATTGTAACTAAATATGCATTTATTTAAAATAGTAATAAACATATTTTCCTTTTATAGGCACAAAAAATGATTTTATTAAGTTAATTTTACATCCCACGATAAGCTTTAAACCAAATACTGTTGATATTTAAACAAAAAAAAAGCATTGCATTTTTTTTGTACATTATTTTTAAAAAAATTGAATACATAATTTGCATTTCTCTCGCATGTATGGTTTGCATGCGAGAGAGATGGAATTGTGTGAATGAATTTTTTTTATATAAATCATGTCAGAACATGATGTTGTTTTGAGGATGAGGTTTTTGACGAAAAACCTCATCCTGAGGTTCATCATGAGGTTTTTGGAAAAATAAAAATTCCATCATCTGCACGAGCATCTACTAAATAAGCTTTTAATTGCCATTCCATTTACATAAACTCTGATTAAAAAATAAGTTAATTACTACAGCAAATAAAACCTAGAAAAATGTCATTTAGAGCACGTGAGCATATGAGATGAGATAGCATACGAGATGAAATAAATAGGAAATGTGATATTTTTTTAAACAACAAATGCGAGACTAAGTTTTTTGGATCATTTGCAAGACTAAAGTAACTAATTCAATAAAAAATTAAAATAATTAAAAATATAATTTAACTCGCATGAGCACGTGGTGCTTGGCCGTTGAAGAAATTATTTTCTGACATGATGCATTGAAATATGCATAGCGGATTTTATTTTATTTTATATTTTTTTAATTATTCTTTTTGCATCTGTGGGAATGAAAAGTTCAATGGTCAGTTACGTTTTATCTAACATCAAGAATGGATAGAACAGTTTTTTAAAGGATCATTTTGATGGTTTAATAATAGATTTTTTATTTTTGATAGAAAATATAGCAAGGTGTAATTTGTGTTAAAATATTTCCGAAACAGAGGAATTGACTCATTATATTTTACTTCTAGAAATGAAAGTTATCTACAAAGTAGCCAGGAATTCACAAGGTCATTTTCTAAAACGGGTAAAATTAAGAGCAATTTCTTCACTGGAATCTTGGAAGTTTTATAACTTGCCAATAAATAAATTACTTTGTCGATTGATAAAATTTCAGATTTTCTTTTCAGTATACTAACCAAATCACGCTTTTAAAATTTCGTTGTTTTTTTTTGTTCCTAATATTATTTTAAATTAGAAAAATATCAATATGAATTTCAAAAGGATGAAATTGCTAAATGAAGACCTATAATTTTAGCTCAATCACTTTTTAATAAATGCTCACTTTATTATAAATTTAACGAAAGTATCGGTATAATTTGCAATACTCTAAATGTAGATTTTAGTAAAAAAAAAGTTTTTAAGGCACTGTATTTAGGAATCTACTCAAGATTTATAGCATAACTCGTTAATTCTTGTTACGTATCAATAGTTTTCAGCAGAGAAAGTAATAAGAAGGAACAAAACACCTATCAGCTATCAAAAGTATTTATATAAAGGCGCTATGCCATGCCATCTAAAAATTTTCGACTTAACTAGAGCTGTGTAAACATTGAGAAAAATCTTAATTGAATATTTCACAATAAATTCAATAATAATAAGAAAAAAAAGCCCGGACGAAGCAAAATATTTTAGTTAAACAAAGAGGCGTTCAACTTTTACGAAAAGGTTAAAGAGAGTTTGAACAAACTTCACGCCTCATTTACTGTACTCCGCAGACTGTATCTTCACCTTATGAAATAGTAAACATTCGACAATTAACGAAAGAAGGGCTCATACGATTTCAGAACAAGTTCATAGGTGGGGAGAAAAGGTGCGTTCAATTGCACTGAAATTCTCTTCTTCAGTTTTGCCAACGGTCTGCGGGAGAGCCTTTGGCTACGTGCCATCCCGGACCTACATTTTCGAGGTCACTCCGACATCAACTGGATTCATCTCCCTTCCTCTTTCGCACTTCTCAAAAGCGGCTTCCGCGAAAGAATAACCAAACAGAAAAAGAGGACCATAGAATAATGAGAGACGATAAACTGAGGTCTGTCCGTGATCATAATAACCGGTATGGACGTTGACAACCCCCCTCTCCTTCATCATTTGTTGTGAGAGATCTGAATCGTCCTCTGGCTACTGGATCTTCTAAGCGCGATAAATAGCAGTCTTACTGACCTACTGACGCACATAGCTATTGCCCTTCAAATCATTTCAAATATCTGAGCAAGACATTAGAGAAGCACAAATACTGTTGACTTCGCATCTAGGTAAAGAGGCAAGTCGGTCGGCCCTCGTTAATTTTTTTAAACCGGGCTTCTTTTTCTGAATGTTTTCTCGCGGCTCACTGTCAGAAAAACGTTGTTCTCCCACTTCTTCAGAGCGATGTGATATGTTTTCAAAACCACGAGAGAAATTTGTGAGAATCTGAAGTGAACATTACTTGTTTTGAAACTCTTATGTTTGATAGCTCATGCAAACTTAGTGTATACTGCTTCTCCATTTAGTTATACTATAAATAGAGCGTCTTTTCCGAACAAATATTTTAGACACCAGTTTTTGTTGAGGAAACGGACGGTCGCGAATTATGCTTCGCATTGACCGCCCAGCAATGTTCACTACCTGGACATACAAACAGGCTGGGCATTCGATCATTGATAGAGGCAATCGCATTAGACCAGAGAGACATAGCAGAAAAAACATTCAAAAGATGACATGGCGCTCCAAAGACTGGGCTAAAGGATTCAAGGATGAAGTCGAAAGTCGAGTGGGAAGTATGACTATCGCTGATGTCAGTCCAAGTGTTGCTATCAGAAGAGTGCTTTTATTGTACGAGAATCAAGAATACAGAGAAGCCGCAAACTTCATCAACAGATTAAATTACAGTACGTTCAAAGCCATCCTCCCGGAATTACCCATTGAATTATTTGTTGATAACATGCCTCATACTCTAGCAATATTAGAGGCTTTATACGCGAGAGTTTTTTTAGCTGATGGATTAGACATATCTTTAAAGCTACTTCGCCCAGACAGTGTAGTTATGCAAATGGTCAAAGTCTTTGCAATGCAACAGGAAGAATCGTCACCCATGACCACTTTCGTTTTGGATCCGAAGCATCCCATCGTTGCATCGTGCAAGAAATTGCTAAAGGTGAGATAAATTATTTCGTTATCATTTGTATCTAAGATAGAATTTGATTTGAACATGAAAAAAAAATTAAAAGCAGAAATTCTATTTATTTTATAAAAATATTCTCATAGCTTTAGCTTATTCTCTTAATTTCTATTACTATTGAATATTAAAGAAGGTGATTTTTAATTGAAATGCTATTTCTTCATCAAATTTAAATACACTGAAAATTCTGTCATTTGTTGGTTAATTTCACTTTCATTTAAAATTTATAACCTTTTTTTTACTTTTATTTTGGCACAACTATTTTAGTAAGCTAATCAGTTGCTTAATAATATTGTTTGTTGCCTTATGAGATTTTATATTATAAGGCAACATTTATATAATATAAAAAATTAAAATATCATTAAAATAATACAAAAAATCTGCGATAGTTTTATTACAGAAAAAGATTCAAGAGCTTATGAGGTTCGAGTTAAAAACAAGAACAAAGTAATTTAAATTTTCAGCAAAATTATTAATTATTTTACTTTTAATTTTATCAATACAATATAATTTTTAGAAACTGTATCTAAAACTACTATTAGCTAACAACTGAGGGCAAAAATAAGCGATTTTGAAATAAATGATATCTATTAAAAGTTTTGGAAGAAATTATTTCTATTCGTATATACAAATAAAGAAACATTTATCCGCATTTTAAGAAGTATAAAACAATCATAAATACACGAATAAGTTTTTTAATAGTATGATAAATGTTTAAAATGTCGAAATGTTGCTGTTTCCTCATCTTAATTGAGAGCTATCAATAAATTTAAATCTTTCCATCCAAAAAATTTTGTGATTTGTTGCCTTATCGTAAAAAAGTGTAAAGATATTGGGATTTTTGAGTCATTAATTAATAGAAATATTTTATCTCTTGTTACATTTTTAAAAAGCTTCAAAATGAATTGTGAGTTCAGAAAGGCTGTTTGCAAAGACCATGTTGTTTTTTTCTTTAATGAACCCAATAGGCAAGCTTGAAACAAGATGCAAGTTTTTTTAACTAAGATGAATTATCTAATTTTATATTGATGCCATATATTAAAAACACATTTTTTTCAATTCTGTTTCGAATTTCGATTTTTCTTTCTTCCTTAATAGAGCCAAAATTTTCTTTTCCGTTATATGTTCTCTTTCTGTCACATAATGCTTCGTTAATTAAAATTTAAACAAGAGGCTTATATTCTTAATACACTTGGGCTAAAATTGAAATACTTAATTTTGACTAGAAAACGAAATGTTTCTGTTTAAATACTTCTGAAAGGAAAACTGCTTAGTTGCCGACTATATATAAACAAATTGGAGGCAAAAAAAGAGAAATAATATTACAAATATTATTCCAGATTATGTTATAAATCTTCTGATAATATGAATAAAACTATATAATTAGTTTTAATAGCAAATCAGTATAAAATTTTTTCCTGCTTTAACTTTCTAAAATTGGGTCCATATAGAAAGAGTTTAGCCAATAAATACATATAGATAAATTCAGCATTAAGAAATTGATTTGGCAGAAAATTAATCCAATTGCTTCAAAGAAAGTTTTAAAAACAAGCAGTCGGGATTGCAAGAGCATTGTAGTTGAAAAAAAAAAACAACAAGAAACAGAAGATTAATTTTCTAAAATGAAAAGCTTTGGTTGAACATTTAATTCCAGTGAGACTCATGTCTTTTCGAAAATCTTTTAAATATACCAACTTTTATACAATATCGTATGTTTAACATTTTTTCGATTGGAATTTCATGGGAAATTTTTTTCCTAGTCCTGATATTTCGTAGAATTTTGAAAATTTACATAATTATTTTGATCCGAATGACAATTAAATATTTTTAAAATTATGGAACTCTTTATTATCTATTAATTATATTTCTTTTAACTAAAAATAGCTTTATTTTTTAAAACCGCAATGAATATCATAAAAAATAAGTTATAAGAAGCTTATTAAAAATTAAAATATATTATAAATGTACATGCTAAAAATTTCACTTTCATTAGAGTATTTCTATCTGAAGATCAATGTTTTGTTTTGACAGCTATTTTTTATTGAAAAATAAATTAAAGGAAAGAAATTAAAGATTTATTAATATTACTGGAAATAAAATGTTTTTTTTCCCTTAGAATTCTTTTTCAAGAATACTACTAATTTCTTCTAAGCATAAGAGTAAATTAGTAATATCCTTTCTAAGAATATCATTAATATACACTATAAGATAATTATCCTTCTAAAACTATTGCTAATGCGGACTGAAATGTTAAATATGTAGAGAACTTACAAATTAGTTGATTTGTTATTAGAAGTTTTAAAAGTTAATTATTAAAAGAGAGTAAATTTCTTTATGATCAACACTTTTATGATTGTTTAGATGATTTAAGTTAGATATTTAAGTTTGCTGTAAATGATTAAATAGATGATTCAGTAGATGATGTTAAATGATTTTCCTACAGCTTTGTGCAGCAATGTCATGGTCTATAATTCTTGGTTAAGTTTAAAGTGTATTAAGCGATTTTCCAAAGCAACAATAAATATCTTAATCTATAAAGACTGAAAAACTAGAAAAAAGTAAAAATAAAAACATTTTAGAAAAAATCAATAAATGCATTAGAAAAAAGAAATAATTTTTTAAATAAAAATCAGTTTTTAAATAAAAAAAAAGTGGGAAAAGTGGAATAGCAAAGAAAACAATAAAAGGCTTTGAAGCCCCAATGATATCATAAGAAATAAAAAGCCAAGCATTCGGTTAATTACTAGTAAAAAATCTGTAAATATGATAATGATATCCGTTTTCTAAGACTTTTGCCGAAGAACCGTCGTGCGAGCGGGTCATGTGCTTGCTAAACTAGTCGGGGTCAAAATACCCTCCCGCTGTTGGGGTGTGAAAGTTTAAAGAGAGGAACCCAGCTCAGGCATCGTCCTCGTCATCTTCAATATCGAGCTCCGTCTCAAAAGCCCTAGTGTTGTTTTAAAATGGGATGTTAATATAACTAAACTAAAGTAATTCCTTCATATAGGAATCTATCTAAAAAGTCGAATGTAATAGCAAGGATAGCTAACACAAAATAGCATAATGCAGATTAACCAAATAATCTCAAAAAAGTTAAAGAAATGAAAAAAGTCAGGTTACAAAAAAAAAAACAATAGCATTAAAATATCAATTAGCAATAGCAATAAAAATGAAAAAAGTGTACAGTTGTGAAACTAGAGTTATTGAGATAATCAAAAATTGATGAAGACGATGAATTTAGAATACATCTAGCCGATGCTTATTTTTTATATGCTTACAGGGAGGAGAATTCTCTTAAAATTTAATACTTTATATATGAGCATTCATTTCTTGTAATGGAGTTGACTGCTGTCATATATTAATTGCATTAAAGATATCATTAATAAACATCAACTTATATGTCTTAACTTACAGAGGATTTACACATTAGCTACACTTTCTGACATCTAAATTAAAGTTCCTAATTATAATATAATCCAGACAGACAACACTCGTAGCTCATATACAACAAGATGAGTTTCATTAATATTCTAGCAGAGTTTCCCATCTAAACAGTTTTTTCTTTAAATATCTCAATTTATGCAGTTGCCATACAAATTCATATCAATATACTTTTACGGTCTACATCATTTACTATTTTTCATTCAAACATGCAATATCCCAAAAGGAACTGGATAATATTATCAGTCTACACCTTTTACTCTTTTAGGTGACATTTATGGTCACGATTGTATTTGTGAAAATAATAGCTTAAATTCACGAGGATTCTAAATTCAATACATGTATTATTTAGAACAATTTAGTATTTTAACAAAACGATAACAAACTTATTTTCATTGTATAAATTAGACTTACCATAGAACGGATCTGGCAATATGCTTACCGTCCATTTTAACTAGACGGAATTTTACGTGGGATAAAAATCTTTATAATAATGATAAATAATTCTCTATTATTTTAGAATATTTTGTTAACTCCATTTAAATTTCATAGGTATTTGTACGTTATATATTTGACAAAGCCAATCAGCAAATTTTACCATTTATTCAGAACTGGTTCACATATCCGTTGTTCGAAAATAAGTTACTCCAAGTATAATATTTTTAATGTAAAAAGTTATTTTGTGTAAATTAGTATAATTTTATGTTAATTTACAAATATGATTCATCATCTTATTCATTTACGTTCCTTGAGCTTTCTGCACTTGTAATTGCTTGAAGTTTAAAAATACATTAGCTCTTTCAGTTCTCTTAAGCACCTTTAAATAACTACTTAAACTACTAATAAACCAATAAAAAAATTCCAAAAGATATGAAACATAAATTTCAAAAATTGATGTAGAAGTAGATTAGAATTTGAAAAAAATGTATTTTTAAAATTTAAAAGAAAAAATAATAACTTACGGAAAAACTGCACACAAAGTAATATAGTATCACTGAAATGGTAAAATTTTGTATTATGTTTATATGGGATATGGGTTTAATATGGGAAAATAAGCAAAATTTTAGTTAAATTCCTATTGAATAAATATTTAAATAATTTTTGAGCTTTGAAAAGATAACATTCTTTCTCTCGCCTTAAATAATAAGTGGGAAAAATTTAATTAAGATCATCTTGGTTGTTTAGGAGAAGATGTAGAACATCTATCCAGATATAAATAGTCGCAATGCTTTTTATTTATGTTGAAAATAAACCCAATTATGGTCGAAGCACACGATCTTGCTATAACTGCAAACATTATATTGTTATATTTGCTATAACTGCTATATATTGCTATAACTTGGTGTAACTGCTATAACTCCGAAACTTATATTGCTATAACTGCGAAAAAATTTGGTTCAAATCATCTTGGCCGTTTAGGAGAAAATGTGGAACATTTATCCAGTTATAAATAGTCATAATGCTTTTTATTTATGTTGAAAATAACCCCAGTCATGGATGAAGCATATGATCTTGCTATAAATTCACATCAAAATCCTTGAGAAAATTCTCCGAACAATAACAAATTTGCAGAAACTAATAAAAAACTATACAAAACTTTGAATTCCTTTGACCGCTTTTTAATCTAATAATTAGGAGGCTTTTAAACAAGCTAAAGCTTTAATTCGTAGAATAAAAATTTAAAATACCAGAAACATTTTTCAAAATTGTGTAAATTCGATTCCGACTAATATGAAATCTGTGAAGGAATGTTCGAAAAATGTTAGGAATATATAAAAGTGCCCATTCTATGGCAATTCTGAATGATAATGAACAAATCAGATATGAAATAAAATGAGCTACAAATACATTTGGAGAGATTTTTATAAAAATTTCAAGTGAAGGCTCCTATCCAAGCGAGATTATAAAATACCAAAGAGGGGAGGGGAAAATAACTCATTGTCAATAAGCTTTTCAATTTAAATAAATTTAAAATAGCTTTGAAAAAATCATGCACACCATGGCCAGAACCACTAAAAAATGGAAGTGTAAATTCTTAACGCATTCATTTAATAATATTTAATACAATTTGATACGAAGATTATTTTATGCCGTAAAATTCCAAGTCTAAGAATGATCCACAGGCTCATACTAATTCAAGGCCAATCGCTCCAAACAAGTCATCTATATAATGCTGAGAATAGCTTTTGAGACGCTTTTTATTTCAGCATTTTAGATATTGACAAAGCATATGATGGGGTATAACACTAAGGCATTTGAAAAGATTTATATAGCATGAGTTTCCTCAGAAAGCTTATAAATTTTTATTAAAAAATATTTTATAGGTAAGAACATTTCAAGTCTAAATAGGTGCGGATATATCGAATAAATTATAGCAATGGAAAAACATTCCACAAAGAACTGTTTTAAATTTTCTTTTACCCCTTATCAAATTAAAAAAAATAGTATTATTCAGCTATTGCTAAAATATGTGCTCGTTCAATATATGTAGATGATTTTTAGATTCATCCTTTAAGTGTCAATACGAGTAATATGGGAGGACTGTGAAAATCAAAATAAATTGGGTAAAGGAAAATTGGTTTATTATTTAAAAAGGCAAAAATGACCTAGGTTCACTTTTGTAAGGCAAGCAGGACACGTTCCCGTCCGGAAATTCTTATCAAAGACAAGGCCATTTCTAGGTATTATCTTTAAGGAAATAGAAACATTGAAATAGTATATTTTAAATTTGAGAGGAAAAAGCGTAAAAAATTTGAACCTTTTAAAACTTTTATCAATTTCAACAAGGAATACATACTTTTCATCCCTTTTGAAAATGCACAAATCACTTTTTTAAATCAAAATTTGGCTATAGCTGCGTGATCAAGTTCTAAATCAATATTTCAGATGGTGGATTCACTTCATCGTTAGTTCCGGATTTTAATCGGGAGAGTTAACGAACATCACCTGCTCATAGTTTATATGTCATTTATAAAAATAGGGAAATTATACTTCAATATTTATTGATGGATCGAAAAAAGAAAACCATGTTAATTCTGTCATTATATTTAATGAGTTAGTATTAATGAAAAAACTCCCCTTTTTACAAACAATAAAATTAAAATACCAGAAGTGTGGTTTATATATTCTGTTACAAGAAATTTTATTGAGGAACGACACTATTAAAGCACTATCAATACAGAGTTACTCTTAGTGGAACAGCATTGTAAAATATTATTTCTCTAAAAGACAATGTTTATTAAAACATGTTGCTGATTTAGTTATATAAACGTCCTATTGTGAATGAACGCTAGGGCTATTTTGGGTCGGACCTCTTACTGTTGAACCATGGACAGATGACGAAGACGACACCTGAGCTGGTACCCCCTCTCCAAACCACATCACACCAGCGAGAGGACGCTTTTCTCTGATGGATTTAACGTGAAATAGACCCTTTTACGCAACATTTCTTCGGTGCAAATCGGGTTTCGAACCTGAAAACATGCGGCTCACGAGCCGAGACCCTGCCACCAGGTCAACCAAAAAGAGGTTGTTGTATCTCGCAACATGCGAGCATAACGGAAAACGGCAATGTGGAAAGAACTGCAAAGATATCAATCAGATTGTAAAATCGTATCTCCATATGAAATGGCAAAACAAATGGGACGATTAGTTGTACAATCAACTGACTTTTACCTAAATTTCTATTAACGTTTTATAGAAACAAATTTCAGTTATAAAATGGCTACAAAATTGACTAGGTACAGGATTGGTCATACACATTACGTTATTTTTAATACAATATTATTTGTGAGACAGTCTGATCTAAAGCACCAAATTTTAATAACTTTATAATAAAATATTTCAATTACATACACGTTGATTTGGCCAACTTGTTAGGGAAATGCTCCAAATTGCTTTCCATTATTTTCCTTCATGAAAGGTTCTGATTTTAGTAGTAATATTTGATTAAATTTTCTGTTGTTGGTTCTTGGCCCAGAATAACCAGGCATCATTTTTATGCCACTAAAAAAAATCAAATAATCTAATTTATTAGTATATTTCTATACTTTTATGTAATTCGGTAAGTCTTAATCACTTAATTTGAAAAAAAAGACTTATGATTTAGTTTTTTTATATAGAAAGTAACTGAAAATTAGTTCAGTGTAATGCAGATATTTTTCTAAATCTAAATAATATTCAATGAAAATTCTTGCATAAATTACCACATATATATGACTGTGAAACTATAAAAAAATGCTTTAACTTCACATATTTACATATGTATAGTTAAAGCTATTAAATTATTCAAATTTTTTCGAATATTTGTAGAATTCGCTTTAAATTTTATTAAAATATTTTAATGGCACTTTGACACATCTGGAAGTTTAGTGTAATTTTTCTGAGTTTTAATTTCTAAATTTTATAACAACAACAAAAAAACCCCTCGGGAAAATGTTGGAGTTATAAAACCGATTTCTTCTTCGTGCCCGCGTATGACCAAATATTCTTTTTGAAAAGTGATCTCTAGTACCTTTTTTACATATTTGAAATTCAAAAAGAAGCTTTCCGAAAAAATCGGAAAAATACGCAAATCCGAAAGTATCCGGATATTTTTGATATCATAGTGAATTAATAAATAAAAAAATATTCACGTTGAAATTAATGTAAGCGCAACAACTAAAAACTCTATCGTTAAAGAAAAGAATATTGAAAATTTTTGAGAAAAAAAAAAAAACATAAATAATATTTGAATTACTGTTTTTGAAACAAAGCCAATCAATCTTTCTATATTTATGCCGCTTAAATACGTTATTAATATAAACACATATATTCCATGAAAAACATAATTGGCATAATTATAATATCACTATCTAAATATGTAATTATGAAATATAAGAGTTACTTGTGTGAACCTGTTTTTAGATCTATAATATTTTTTTAAAATTTCTAAGAAAATAATAATTTTTTTAGTTAATCTTACTAAACTCTTTAAAAAAATGAAATATGAAATTTGAAAATAGTTCTGGTTTCTCTCTCTATCTCCCTAGCGGGACATTGACTGTTCAAGACAGTACATTTCATCTAGTCATAAAATTTGGCACAGATAATACTTTGGTTGGTGAAAATATGCATCTCGGAGCGATTCAAAAATTATTTTTTCTATGTTACTAATTCAGTTGTTCACAATATTCTTTGGAATTAATTAATTTTTAAATGCATTTCTCAGTATATTTTACTATAATATTTTCCTAGTATTGATAAAACCCAAATTCTTTCCATAGTGCTGTCAAAGATGTAATTGTGTAATTTCCTTCCATTGTTGAAGGCTATGAGCGAAGGTTTCTGTTGTCTGTCTACGTAATTTTCATGACTAAAATAAGAATATGAGCCGAGCAGTCTCGTTTTTAATAGAATCAGGATCTGTCTTAACTTTATTAGAATGTTAACATAATCACACTGAACAGAATAGAATAGAAATACGGCTATTAAAGAGATTATGCACCAGGCATTTGTTTGAAAGCCTAAAGAATCGATAGACCAGCCTAACCAACTGGTTGTCGAAGGTGGAAAGTATAGAACAGGTAGGCAGAGGAAACATTTGCACTCTTTCAATTAAAGATAATTCTGCTTATTTTGAAAGTGATTTGTCTGCTAACATTCATTCTATCTAATCAATGAAAATAAACTCATTTCTTTTTTGCACTAATATACATAATGTTTAATATATATTGGTAGTTTATATTACTACTTGTACCACATTCTTTACAAGACCACTGTAGGCTGGTGGTAAGGACTCGGCGTTGGAAAGGGAAGGCTTCATGTTCGGGACCCGATTCGAAAAACCGTCGTACAATCGGGTTTGGTGCATGTTAAATCCGTTGGAGCCAAACGTCCGCCCACTGGTGTGGTGTTGAAGCTTTTAGAGGGGGTTCCGGCTCAGGTGCCTTCTTGATATTTGCTCGTGATTCGAATTACGAGATCCATCCCGAAACAGCACTGGTGTTACTTTAAAACGGGCTTTAATATAACAAAACTAAACTAAAACATTTTGTTCACGGCGAAATAACACTGACGACACATTGCTACAGGCTTCACTACCACAACGCTGTTATTTGTGAAACATCACTATCAGTAAATAACGCTGTTATTTTTTAAACTTAACTCCTATTTTTTAGGATGTGAATACGTTTTGTAGTAGAGCATTTTTGCTTATAAAGTGCCATCTAGCTATTTTATTGACTGGGGGTGAAACTAGTAAGAATAACTTCATTTGAAATGAAATAGCATTTCAGATATGTTATTTATACATTCAAATCTGATAATTTTGCTTTCGTTATTTTATGTTCTTAAAAGATGCAGTAAAATATCAGATATGAAGCGTATGAAGGACCACCATTATCTATCTATTTCATCTTCTAAATATCAAAGGTGCATTTCGATATCTTGGTTAGTTCTATCATAACAGGCCTTGACAGAATCTCTGTTTACATCTGTGAAGAGGGGGTATAAAATGGTAAATTAATGTTAAAATTCAATTAAATGCTAATAAATTTTGTTAATTACCTACTTATCATCAATATTATATTCCGTTTTTACTTTAGCCTTAATCTTAAGTCTTTATAAATATTAATCTCAAACTTTAGTCTTAATAAATATGGCTGTTAAACTTATTTACTTTTAAACAGTATAAGTACGTCTTAAAAAATGCACAATAACTATTAATCCTGTGTGCTTTGTAAACCTTGTATGAAAAATAATATATTCAATATTTATTATGCATATATTTATCTATTCTCAACAACTCAACTACGTTAAGAAAAAGTAATGAAAAATATACGCTTCTTTACGCTTCACAAGTTTTTTGAAAGGAAAATACTTTCTAAGCTACTTTGTAATCTTGATCGCTCATTTAATTAGTAATTTCATTTGAAATTAGACTGCTTTCGATTTCTTTATTTTATACCCTTTACTTTATTTCGTTAATCACATTATGAAAATTAATTGAATTTTAAATTATGAAGTAGTATTATATTTAATTTTATACAAAATAATATTTATATATAAATTTCCCTTTAATTTATATATATTTTATATAATATTATACATTTAATTTATGCATTTGCTTAATATTTTCTTTCCGTGTTTTAATAAAGAATTTTTTTCAGGTTATAGTTTTGTCTGAACCAAGAATAAAGAAACTAATCAGCACTAGAAAGCGATCATTGGAGAAATCCATTAAAGGATTAGGGCAACATGGCATGGTCGGAACTTCAGACAACAATCTGATGAATTTGCACGAGGCTTTAAAGTTGGAGTTCGATAAAGTAATTCACAGATATAAGAGTGCTGTGCAAAAACTGGATGAATTAAGCCTAGCTCCGAAACAGCCCGTAACAAGATCTATTTCCCATGGTCCTGCACCCATTAAAGCAAGCCATCAACGGCAGTTGAGTCTTCGACAAGAGGAAATACAAGAAAGACTGATTAAAAATAAAACCTTGCTCAATGTCATCGAACCAACATTAAATAACCAATCAATGAATATCTTGTTGAATATTCTCCAGAGGCGCATAGAAATGGATAAAGATGCATTGTTTCAGTTTACTCAACTGCGTAAGGAAGTGAAAGATATGAGCCCAAACGCTGTTGTTGCCTCAGCTTTGATGCGATTCTCCCAAGGCTGCCAGCAGATTCTAGAGCTGATCAAGGAGTTTGGTGATGATGATAATGATGATAGTAGTACAGACATATCCGGATATCATAGTGATTCTGATTCAGCAATCGCCCTTAGCGGGTCTTCAGCTGTTGGATCAACAACCAACAGAGCGTACAAGTACAACTTGCTATATCGATCAGGTAAGCTATTATATCGAATTCAAAAATACTCTTCTGATGCTTCTTAGCAAACTTTAATCAAATTCTGGTTTTTGAGCTTCATCTCTTCTACTATCATATATGCGAAAGTTTGCATGCACGGATGGATGGATGGATGTTAATTAATCACGCCGGAACGGTTGAACGGAATTGAATAAAATTTGCACAGTAATAGATTAAAGTTTGGAAAAAACACTACTATTTATCATGGTTAATTGAGTGGTTAATTTTGTATTAATTAAAAACTAACTTTCCTGCCAAATATCTTTGCATTTCCCCATAGCTAAATGGGAAAGGCTTCAGTTTTTCCCGCACGCTAAGGAGTTTAGGTTTAACACGTTTTCGGCCGATAATTCTGTTCATTTTTTATGCTCGATGCATTTTAAATTAAACATTGTTTATTAATCAATCTTTCGGATTCATTCGGAAGTACTTTTGAATTAAAACAAAACAAAACAAATGAAATTAAAAATTTCTAATCTACCTTACTTTACCCCAACTGGAGTAGAGAATTCACGTATTTTGTGTTACTGCAATTGCCGTTGAAAATTCACGCATGTACAATGTGTTCTGATTGTTGACAACTGGATCTTCCACAGATATGGACTTGATTTTGATTGATTGGTTTGCTGTTTTGTTTTACTAACACCGTAACGAAGTGTGGTAAAATGTTGATTTATTGCAAAATTCAATTTTTTTTACAATAACATCCTTTATTAGTCGAAAAATTGCCCCTAAATTTTGGCAATTAAAAAAAATCTTTTTTGCTTAATTTTGTAATATAGGTTTTTTACTACAATATAATTCAAAGCATTTTCATTGTTTTATCTAATATATAATCGTATGATTTCGTTGGATAAAATTTTACATATTGATCAGACCGTCAGCTCTCCCACATACACATCAAAATTTCCAGACGTACGAAGTTGCTGTAAAAGTTAATAGAAATATAATTTTTATACACAATGTTTATTCAATAGTCTATCATTAATCACATTGTTATTGATAAATAATTTAAACTGTATATACAAGTTGTGCGCACGCGCCATTCATAAATCTAAAATTTTAGAATACCTAGTAATCAAAATAAATATACTAATTAATTTACCTTAAAGATAAAAAGATTGAATGGCAGTATGAATAATAATTAGGATGGCTTGAAGCTTAAAACTAAGTGTCAGGAAAGATCTAGACTAGTTAGAAGCTTGAAAAATTTAAGTGTTAACCATCAGTATATATGTGATTAGGCGATGGAAATATTAAAAACTTTTTTTGTTGGTAGATTGAAAAATAATTTTTTTAATATATGAATATTACTTCATGTTTAGTAACTGTCAGAAAATAGTGATAACTTTGTACAAGGTTCTACAAATATCTTACTTGATCGTGTTGCAATGTTTAACATACGTGGTTATTTCAAAGTGGTTTGTCTCTTTGTATTTTAAGAAAGATTAAAATCCGTCATGTCATTAAAATATGTCTTATCATTTGATAAATATAATTTAATCTCTTCATAAGTAAGTATTTTTTTTATAGATTTCAAAACGAAGATGGAAAAAGTTCAAATTTTCAATAAGTGATAGCTAATTTATTACAGATATTTTTCATGGAAATATATTTGTGCTTTTAAGTCTTGCTTCGGGTTTGTTATAAGTTAATGAACGGTTACAATTTGTGCAAATATTCCTTTTTTTTAAGTTTAAAAAAATTTTTACATTCGATATTTCATTAGTACCCATCTATGCCGTTCAATGTTTATTGAATCCCCATAAAATTTATCAAATTATCAGTTCTCTTTTTCAACAGCAATGAAATGAAACTCTTCATTTGCTTCATCCTAGTGAGATCTTAAACAAACATCCAATCATTTGTCATGTTCTGGAATTCTGATTAAAAGGAGATCTTCTTTTGACAATCATGAAATTCCTTTAATATTTCACAAATATACTTTTCACTTGTTTTTTATTAGTTTTTATATTTAATAAATATAACTATAATTCCAATTACAAATATATTTTTAAATGTTATTTTTAATCCGTTTTTAGTCATCATATACAAATACTCCTACAACGTAAAGATGTAACATTTATTTTAAAAACAATTTATACTTACAATTTTTTTGAGTATTTAGGAATACAGTATGTTTCTTTCGAAATCCTTTAAAAATCAACTAGTAAAGAAATCAATATGTTTTCACTACTAAAACATTTTATTATATTATTTCAACGTTTCCAAGCATCTATAAATTTTTGTTGCACTTCCAATACGTTTAAATCAAGGCTGAAGAATTTCAGCTGATATCGAGGAAGTGACTTAAAAAAGAAAAGCTTTCAGGTGAATGAATAGAGTTCTAATCTTTATCTAGATATCACAATGGCCTGTACGTTTATAAATGTTAGAAGTTACTTCAGATCGAACTCATAAAACAGAAGCGTGTTTAACGAAGTAAGAAATCCTCGGAAGGAAAATCGAAATCATAAAACTAATTTAGCTGCATTCAAAATGGAATGTTGATAAGTGTTTGCAACTCCCCACTTACATCTTGCCTTATCGCTTGAATACATCGCACTGTTTCTTCTTATGTCAACAGAAAAAGAGAGAAAGCTGAATGGTTTTAACTTTTCGATTCGGAATGATACACTTTTTTTCATCATCATAACACACCGCTTCATTTCCTGCCTTCTATTTAAAATAACAATAGCTGCACAAACACTCAATATTTCCCTTATCAAAAAGATTGTTATTGCTGGCGTCTTAGAGAAACTCTTTGGGAGATCATTTGTTATTTTTTATTTGAATATTAAACTTCTAATAGAAATTTTGAATGCTAATGGTCTTTTTATCTCATTTTTTTTAGAAAGAATGAGATAAAAACGAATTTATTCATAAAACAGGCTGAATAGTTTCTGGTTCCTAATACTCGCGTACCTCAATAAGGAGATTCTTTAAGTTTGCCCTTATTTAAAGAAAATTTTATATTAGAGAAAAACTTGGAAAAATATCTTGGAAAATTAAATATCAAGGAAACAGCATGAAAAGTGTATCAATACACAAAAATACTTCACTATAAAAATTTAATTAGCTTTATCTTTTTCTTATGAGATTATAGTTTCAAACACAATACATACTGCTTAATGTGATCATCTCAGGGCTTATGAATTTCGATAACTTTAACCGATTGATTACAATAACCGAATTGGGTAAAATCAATTGTATTTTTATTATATAACGGGGAAAAACACTAACTTCCAAATTATGTGTAATTTTTTTTTTCAAACGAAAAATTAAAAAAAATTCTATAATTAATGCTTATAGACAACTATTCTTTAAGGGTTTGCTTGAATGTAATTAAAAACTTTCTTATTTTTTAATTTGTCGAACGATGCTATACGCAGGATCTCTCAATCTCAAGTGCTTGACTCAATCTGTCGTTTGTAGAGAGTTTTATTCAACACAAATGACCCTGTTTTTGTGAGGAAGATCAAACAACAAGCGTTGTTTGATCTTCCTCTCAAAAAAACTTAACTACTTTTGAAATTTTACAAGGAAGATCTTCTGAAATTTTCATATGCGCCTCAGTGCTGCTCTGACTCACTTTAGGTAAACATTTATGCATGTTAAAAGCTCCAAATTTGTCTTTAAAACCAAAATCAGTTTTTTTATCCATTAACAATTGAAAAATCAATCGCAAGCTAAAATATTTTATGGGTATTCAATAGATTTCAAGTCAGAGCTGGCTGCTTATTGTTAAATCAAGTAATAGTACAATAGTGCAAAAATTGTGGAAATTTTTTGGAAATAATGCATTATGGATTGCTCATACTAACAATAATATTTTCAGCAATGGCATAAAGTAAAATAACTAAATAATCAAAATAAAAAAGTACACTTGCTATAGTTGTTAAGACATAGCTTTTCTTCATTTGAATGTGGTAAATGAGTATGAGTTGTTAAGACAAGTAATAAAATAGCCCCTTATTATCAGAAGAATTAAGCATTTGATATCTAACTGGTCACATTTTTCTACTTTTCTATTTTGTGAGATATCAAAGCTTAAAAAATAAAAGAAATTGCCCGAATAGTTGCCTTAACTAGTCCTTACAACGCCTTAATAAAGTGAGACATCTTGCTTTCTTCGATTGTAGGTACTTGAATTTTATTCTTAATTATTCTTTAAAGGATAGTATAACTTTCAAAAGCTTTCCCACTAGTCCTTTCTGTATTGACTAAGTAGAGACAGCAAATTGCAATGGCTTCTCAGTCCTTACGTGTCTTGGAAACTGAAATACTTATGAAACAAACACGGAAAATACATGATTTGAAAACAAAATATTCGGGAGTTTCAAAAAAGATAAAATCCTAGATCGGCAAAGTTGTCCTACTTTTACTCATATTTCTGTTGCAACTTGTCAAGTTATATTATTAAATCGAAATATACAGTAAAATTTAAATATAAAAGTGATCCTAAAATGGAATTATATTCTAATTTAGTCAAATTTGATTGAATGGACTTTTCGAATCAATTGACTATCAAAAAGTATATTTTCAATATGTTGAAAAAAAAAACAATGACTGAAAATTGCAGACATCTTGCAAAGGTTAAAACGTACAAAAAGACGCTCATTAAATGTCTTCGCTGTACAACGAAATAATTGATACTTTCACCACTCATTTAAAGAACTGAATTATGAAAACAAGCATTATTTTTTCAGAAATGACAAAGTTGTCTCCTTTATTGATAAAATTAATTTCAGTGAATTCTTTAATTTCATTCAAACATTCCATCACGAAATGAATGTTTCTAAAGAATATCGATAGATTGAGGATCTTTAAAAAGAAAATGAACGTGCGTATTTGAAAAATTTCATATATTGAAGCATTTCAATTTATATTTTGATCTCATATATGGTCATGAATCCATTGAATGAGAAGGCATGCCACAACATTCAATTAGACATACGAAGTCATCTGATTAGGTCTTAAACAAATGTCTAATTAATGTCATTTTAATTGACTTAATATTTGTGGTTTAAGTATATATGAGAATAGCATTAAAAAAATTAAAAATAACTAATTATTTTGAGAATTTTTACTATTATTCTTATTAAATTTGTAACAATCGAGAATAACTGAAAGCGCACTGTAAATAAAATTTTCCCAAAAATTTGAATTGTGATAAACGGTTTCAAAATATTTCTGAAGTGGTTTTTGTTTAGTGTATCTGTGTGTGGGAGGGATTTGAAATTAAAAAATTAATATCAATATAAGAAGCAAAATTCTGCTAACTATATTTTTTTCTGAGTAACATTCAACAATGGCGAAAGAGAATAAATACCCTTCATAACTTATCAAGCTACTTACTGTTAAAGAAACAAATTTACTTATTATGAACAGCAATTCTTCGCACAATTTATAAAAAAGGAATAAACGTAAACATATTTCAAAAAGAAAACTAAATAATTGGAAACAAAACAATTTCTATTCTTAGAAAATGAAGCCAAAATCTGGATAACCTAGATTGATTTCTATTCCAAGGAGTTCTTGGAAGAGATTAGAGTTCTCCATAAGAAATTTAATGCTTAGACATTATTTCTTGATATCATTAACACATTTTGCTAAAATCGCAAGCTAAAAAAAGAAAGAAAAGAAAAGGTAGTTCTGTTTCTTCTTTAACACTAAAGATTACGATGAATTCAAACGAAGGAATGCTGTTATTCGCCATTCCTTAAAATAAAGAGCGTACCAGTAATCTTTCAGATGTAACGATATCACATAATCTAACGACTATTCAGTTATGAATGAAAATAGCTCCATTTTCACCGGATTCTTTCTCGGAAAAAATAGCAAAATGGTAAATTTACACTGATTGTGCTCTTACGACTCGTGAATAATGCTTTTTCGTCAAAATATTTCCGCATATAAATTTTTAACACAGCGAAGAAAATATAAAAGGTTGTTATCACTCAACATGTCTTCCTTTCTTTAAGCACCGGAGTGAAGGAAAATAATTTACTTATCTTTAAAACGAAGAATTCAAATAATTTTATTATGAAAGAAATTGTATGTTAAACATGTCGTCCGAAGATTAACTTGTTGCTGCATTGAATTTTAAAATCATTGTTTTTCTGTTATTTAATTTTAAAATACTTAAAGTTTTCAAAATATGCATCACTTTTAAAATCTACCCCAAGACTTTCTTTCCTGTATAAATTTTATTATTAATTTCTCACGGAAAGAATCTTTTTTTTTAAAAAAATCTGCACACTCCTTATAAAATTTTTTTTATCTTCAAGGCAAAGATTTCTAAAATTTAAAGAGGTGAAATCTTTAAAATATTCGAAACTAGCCGCCTTTGGCGACCAGTCGGTTCGGCAATATTAATGCCGACTATAGGGTTCAATCATTTTTTTTATATAACTTGATTTTGTAATAAGTTTTTCAGCAAAATATTTTTAAGCTTCAAATTTCGGTAGTCATATGATTTTACTTATACTATTATGTAGGCCTGAAGCAGTCCTGATCTTTGAACTCCGCATCTCTCTCTAAATTTCTATGTGCGCAAATAAAATTCAGTTTTAATTTAAAGTGGAAATCATGAAACTTCAATTAATATAAAAACCTCTTTACTCAATCCAAGCATGCCTTTAAATAAAACTAGGATCTGAAAGCAGAGTAGTTCGACATTCAAGTTTTATGTTCACTACAGAAATTGAAACATTATAATTTTTTCATAATTTATAATATCTCAAGAAATTATTCATCAAACATATCACAGGTTAAATGAAACATTCAGTTTCTAATTTTGTTTTAAAAATGTATTTAAAAAAATTATGGTTTGAATTCCTTTGGTCTTG
Organism: Argiope argentata; assembly: GCA_026289955.1. Classification (NCBI taxonomy): domain Eukaryota; kingdom Metazoa; phylum Arthropoda; class Arachnida; order Araneae; family Araneidae; genus Argiope; species Argiope argentata. Next base: position 5,785,109 of record JAOUZG010033074.1, read on the forward strand.
CAGATTCTTATTCTGTAAAATATTCTTAATATTTCAACTTCTAAATAAATAAATAAACATTTCTATCTTTTGTGGTCAAATCTGGAGGATTTATTCAGTTCTGAATATTGCAAGTTTAGAACAATCATCAGTTTCATAATCTAGGCCAATTATTCTAGAGAAATCCTGATTGGATTCTTTGAAATCTTGATAAAGGGATCTAAAATCGCCAGTTTTTATCGAATAGTTATATTGAAATTTTCATAGATCGATCAGCTTTGATGATTGATTAGTTGATTGGAGTGCGACTTTTTTTATTTTAAAGACTTATTGTCTTTAGAGTATTTTGTTAAATATGATTCACAGAGCAGATGATGTATGTAAAAATTTAAAAGTCGTAATTCATTTGCATTTTTCCCCCAATCTAGTAATTATATATTTCACTCAAACCATTTGTTAAGAGATGTGTGTCTCTCCGAAAAAAAATATTAAGAAATTAGATGTTGGGCTCCGATTACAGAAGATGCCTTGTAGATGTTAAGCTATATTTGCCTTAAATAAAACTGTTTAATTGAATTAGTAATACATGTATTACAAAATATCATAGAAAATGTTTCAATGCATTTATTTTCCAAAAATATCATGTTTCATATTTGTTTCATTTCATGCAGACACGTGCTGAAAATGACATTTTTAAATGTTTAATTTGGAATGATAGTTGATATATTTTTTCTCATTAGAGAACATGATATTGTTTGGGTTAGAAAGTTTTGATGTCTCCGAAATATGCGGGTAAAAATATTTTTATATGCTTTTACAAATTTTACATTGTTAAGTATTATGTATGCTTGTTTGAAAGAAGATGCGTTTTCAGATAAATGACCTGATTTTATCAGTATAGCTTTAATATTACGTATGTTTAGTTGAAAGCAAATGCGTTTTTATTTCGCATGATTCATTAAAATGCGGAGATAAATTAGAATCACGAAGGTGAATTCTTTGATCTGCACAATATATCTTCTTCACATAAGTAAAAGTAACAATTCAAAACATGTCTTATTGTTTTAAAAATTTAAAAAAAAACACGAATGCAAACATATTTTACTTCTACTTAATATCAATTGCTTTTTGTTTGTCGTTTCTTTGAAATGACGTCATCTTCAAGTTCATTTTTCTTACTTTTAAATAATTAATCCCGCTCTCGGAAGGTTATCGTTTGGTGCTTTTCTAAAAATTCTTTTTCGGTTTTAACTGTCGCACTTTTGTAATATATTTTTATTTTTTTAATTATTTAATTGAATTAATAATTCTAAAAGTGAAAACGATCCAGAAAAATTTTCTCTTGCATTTATTTTTTTAAAAAATATCACATTTCCTATTTATTTCATTCATATAAACACGTGATGGAAATTAAATTTTTCTGTTTTATTTTTGGTAGTAATTAAATTTTATTTTTAATCAGAACTTCTGAAAATATGATAGCAACATTTTATTAAAACCTGATTTTTTTTAGATCCTCGTGAAGATAAAATTTTATTTTTATTTTATGCGAAATAAATTGTTGAAAAATACGATTAAATTCAATGTTTAAATATAGAATTTTAATTTATAGGTCAATACATCTGTATCATTGAAAAGCTAATTTTTTAGCCTTAATTTGATGCAAAAATCAATTTTGTGCTGATTATATATATATATATATATATATATATAGGATCACCATGATTCCTGTCACTTTATAAAAGAAATTATTTTTTAGCCTATTTAAAGCAGGAGATGCGTTTTCATTGATCAGTTTTTAAAAGATTTGAGTGTTTTTCCAAAATAAAACTTGCAATGGCGTATCACTGCTGAATGTATTAGTTGTAAATATTATATTGAGAAAAGAAGATAGTATAGAAAGGAGAAAAAAAAATATTTGTCGTGAATAAACTCTATTTCCAATAAGATTTTATCATAACTGGAAATATTTTTAACTTCAAGCAAAACTGTGACAGAAAATGCATCCCATAAAAGCAATTTTATGGAACTCTATTCCTATTCTTAAAACATTTGAAGATTCCTGAAAATAAAAATTGAGCTTTTTACAATGGATTACAGAACACTTTAAAATTACAACTTGAAATGAAGAAATTTGGTAATTTTCGAACAAAAGAAATATTGATCAGGAGGAATAATTAAACTGGAATGCAACTTTTATTCTGCGAATTTCAGCTTTGAAATCGGAATTTAGTTTGAACGGCTGCTAAATACAAATTCAAAGGGAGAATCCAAAAAATCAATATCCCTTTTCTATATCAAAGTGTCCAAACCGAAAGATTCATTCCAATTATTTTCATTCTTTATCACAAAATAACTAGAATTAACTGCTGATAATTAGATTGATATCCGTTTCTATTGAAATAATATATTTGGAACTCTTAGAAATGCAAATAATTTGATGGAACTTCCCGAGTAAATAATGCAGTGATTACCTAAACAACTGAATTAGTTGTCAATAATCGATAGTCAATACTAATAAAAAAATAAGTTTATTTCTGATTAATGATTATTCGAGAAAATATTTAAATATCGGGTCAAATAAAATAGAGTATATCACTGCTGTTTTTTGAAAATAATAATTTTAGTGTAATATAAAGAAGCCTTCATTACAAAATATTCTTCATTCCTGAAAAAACTCTTTAAAAGAGCTAAAGGTATTAAATTCTCATGCGTTAATGTTGGAAAAATTGAAATAACTTGAGACCTGATTTAAAACAATGATCATTAAGTGCAGAGTCAATGCATAAAATGAAATATTTTTCTATTGAGTTTTTGTATTCAAATCTCATTCTAATCTAATCTATGCTATAATTGAACTCGCATTATTTTATATAAAATTTCAATCCCAAATCTTTCAAATACTAACTAAAGAAATACAGTAAAATCTTTGTATTAATTTAATTGTATTAAGCATTATTCGATATCAGAACAAATACGTTTCTTGGATTGTTTGAGAAAGCTAAAAAAAGGAAAGAAAAGGAATTCATTGAACAAATGAGGATATCAACTGATTTTAATATTATCTATAAAAAAATTACCATTCAAATCTTTCCATCCTTCTTTTTCATTTCTAAATAGGTGCTTCATTTTGTATTATTTCACTCACACCCTGAAAGAAAAGATATCTTAAACGATCGATCATCAAACTTTCATTGAATAATTTTCAAATATTTACATATTTATAAATTTTCATATTTACGAAAGATTAAAATGATAATTATTTACATAATAAAGAAGTTCTTATCAAAACAGTTTAAAAATACAGATTTTTTTCTTCAAATTTTATCATCAAATTTTACATTTTAACATTTTGTTGGAAGTTGAGGAAAAAAGAATAACGAACGTTGCCTTCGCACTTGATTTCATTTCAACTGTTGTATTTTAAACTCTAGTTACGCGCTTTAATCGAAATTTCATTATTAATTCTTTAATATATTACCTTTCCGCTGATGTGGTGTGGTGTGAAGAGGGGGATGTGTTAGCTCAGGTGTCATCCTCGTCATCTGACTGAGGTTCAAAATTCCTAGGTCCGTCCCAAAATAGCTCTCGTGTTGCTTTAAAACGGGACTTTAATATAACTAAACAAAACTCTTAAATATTATCTTCATTCACACAAAATTATTGATTGTAATAATTTATATTTAATCACTACAGATACAATAAAAATCTCTTGAAATCATTGGCGATGAAGGCTTTTATATGACATTTGATTATTAGTGAAATTTGCCATTAATTTTTCAGATTTTAAGAAACAAATTTGTTTTGATATATATAATTGATTATAGTGAAATAAATGTATCTCATCTATTTACTATATATATCTTTAGATATAATAGAAGAAAATTTACACGAAGAATCTTTTAAAAACGGATTTGATTTTTACTTCATGTAACAGCTGAGTCATCTTTTTTAATCAGAAATTTCGTTCGGTTCAAATCTTTTTTTCTTTTTAAGAAATTATAAGTAAAGAAACGTATGCAGAAAAATAAAGCCCACTTTTAAGATCGAAAAAAGCCTTAAGCTATTCCCGAACAGCAGAGGATTTAAAATTGTGGATCAATTTTAAATCCTCATCCTAAGCAAACTTTTCGCAACACTGTATCTTAAATCTGTCACCAATATGTGATGAAGGTGCCAGACGGCTCTTCGCAAGAACGAATGTAAAACATGAGAGTAATGTTTGCGCACGACACCCTTCAGCTCTCACGGGGAACTTCACGTTAAGCCTTGCATACTGTCAGCTAACATGCGAAATTTAAAAAATAAATATAGCAAAGGCTTTGCATGCTTTCGCGTTAACGAGAATTCTTCAAACTTCAATTTTTCGACAGTAGATTATTTTTTTTATAAAACTTTAACAGTGGGAATTCAAAGTTTTATCGAATTTGCATGATTAAGTTTATTCTAGGAATTTTCCTGTGAAATGCAAACTTCTATTTGGGCCTTGAAATTTAAGTTTATAGTCTACGACTTGAAACATTTATGCTCAGAGAAAAAGTATTTTATAATCTACTGCTTAAAACATTCATGCTTAAAAAAAACAATATTTTTTCTGATTTTCAACGCGATAATAAATAAATGGAAATAAAATTTAAATTAATAAGACAAATAAAATTCATTTTATAATCCCTTCTATATAGAATTTAAAATATATTCATGAGAAAAATAGATCATTCAATCAAAAGGAAATAAAGCAAATTTGATCTGATTTGTTGGATTCGGGTTCTTTTATTAAGCTTCTTAGTTCACTTTAAATATATTGAGGGTTATTTTGGGATGGATCTTGTAATTTTGAGCTTCGGTCAGATGACAAGAACGGCATCTTTGCTAACACTCCCATCTCCCAGCTCCAGCTTTCCTCGAGTAGGAGGATGTTAACCCAAAAGTGGTAGATTTAGTGAGAGCTAAGCCCCCATACACAAAGAATCTTTGATGGGATCTGCTATCGGGACCCTCCTACTTTGAAGCGGTAGTCTTCCAACTAGTCCATAGCCACCCATTTTGAAGCCATAAGCTCCTTTAAACAGAAATAAGGGGAATGGTACTTTCTTTAACCCCCCTCCCCATTCTCCTAATTTCCTCACCATATCAAATAAATCTGATGATATTGCATCAACGTGGCATGCGCACCACATTTCCAACGGAATAAGATTGCGGTCCACAGTTAAGATCCTGTTAATGTAGCTACAAGAGCAGCTACTTTCCTATTAGATTAAATAAAAATGTTACTGAAAATGTGATCAATTGATAAAACATAAGCACCGGCATGGTGGTTGTATCTCGTCTCACTACAAGGTACACAAATCAATATGTGTTCGGTTCCTCCCATCGATGACGTGACGTACTTCCTACGGGAAGGGTTATACAATGGCCGGTAATGACCCTTAGGACTCAACCATAGTTCTCGGCAGTGTGGCTGTTACGCGGTCCGATCATTCAGTTTTATTAATAATTCTGAGAGCAAGTGGGCAGGTCGGAGAGTCTGGTATGACTTAACTTCTTGTGGACTGCTACTTCTACGCCCCGGCGCAACCTTTTATTTAGGCCATACATCTTTTGATCAGTTTATGATGGGTGTAAGTGAAAAGTAAAAATATAATGCGAATATTTATTTATTTGAGCAAAAAATTAAAATTTAAAAAAATTATATAAAATAAAATTTAGATTGTTAGAAATTTTACATGTTCTGAAAATTTCGACAGTAAAAAACTCTTATGAATTGAAGAAACACCCTCTTTTTTAGTAGGATGCCCTTTCAAATATTATTCTCACGCGACTGATCCTGGTGTTACACTTCCAGATTGCTCATTCAGCTACAAGTGACAATTTGCTGTGGTTTCACCGCATCTTTCATTACCTGTCCTTTCTTCTTTGGAATAAGTCATTTTGTATCTAGCAAACAAAACTACTGTGAGCAGTATATTATTCTTTTTCGTCAGTGCGTTTTACTCACTTTACGATGAAGAGATGGGTTGAATTGTGCACATCCCACATCACAAATTCAGCAAAAGCAATCTGTTTCGATTTTTTTTCTTAGTAAAACAAATGAAAATTCGAAGCTATAAAACTGAATAACCCATCCAATTAACAGAATTGAATCCGATAGGATTTTGGCTGTGGTTTATGTAAGGTCCCTTGTATATCCTTCTTCCCTTGTTTTATTGTCGAAACTTAATGATTCTATTCGCCGGGTCATAGATGGAATCGATCCAAACACTTTACATTCAGCGGTCACTGATGCTGTGACTTTCCTCATTCAAGCCATATCATTTCCTTACTAAGCCTTATTGATTCCCATTCACCAAACATCAATTAGTAATCGAAGAAATTCGGTCAATTTTCACCATCGAAATCCTGATGAATACGATAATCGAAAAATTTCATGCTGATTCTTTTCAACTGGTATCGTTTATGATTCTAAAATGTTGTTTTACAGCTTTATTTATTGATATGAAGTATCAATAACCGTTTTTAAGCCTCTTCCTTTGAAAAAAAAAGCATGGAAGGAAAGTAAATTTAACTAAAACTTGTGAAAGCTTATATATATACCGCAACCATATCCAGAAATGGTGAATAACTTTTGATTGCTATTTTCCATGACAGTCAGTTACATTTATTTTATTTGAATTAAGTAACTTTCAATTAGTTCTGTCTCTTTTTCGAATTTTAATAAAGCGTTGACATTTGAGAATGGTTAAATTAATAGTTGTAAATCATATTATCCGACAACACCGGCACGCGACTGTAAATCATAAAAACAAGTCAGGAAAAGGTTTATTTTTCTTTTCCGTTTTGACACTTCAGTAGAAATACTGCGATGTCTATCTGAAATTCTTCCGTTTGTATGTGTACGTTCTCCAGTTATTCAAACAATAGGTCATCGGACATTAAAAGCATCTCGCCTTTTATTATCGCATTCGCAAGATCTAATTTACAAAGGTTTCTTATCTTGCCTCCAGGTAAGAGATCTAGCTGTAACTTTTTATGTCATGTTTTTGATACGAAGAGTTACGTTTTTATTCGTGTCACGTGGTTTTTGAATCGGTCATGACCTGATTTTCAAAGCAATGCTCAGCACTAGGTCAGTAAGGCGACCTATGAATGGGTTGCAGTTTTCTTTAACACGGGGTTAAAGATTACATTTCATATACAATAAATTGGACACAGCTGCCGCTCTCGTGAAACGCCTCTGGTAAAACAAAGTTTTTTGTGGGAAAATTAAGCTGGGGCATACAAATATCAAATATTCTTTTGGGAGCAATTTTCAGATAAAGAGAATGAAATGATTTCGATTGAATAGTTTTCCCGTTTTTGATTATTTTTATTTCCTTTTTTCAGAATAAAATTTTCTATTAGGAAAGATTTTTATTTTTGTAAAAATTTTTTTTGGAATATTTAAACGAAATTCTCACTCTAACAGAGAAAGCAATAATTTTTGGATTTTTGGCACATCTATGTCTGTAGTCAAAAATTTTTATCTGCAAAAATATCAAATTCTCTAGAATAGACATCGGTAGAGTTAAAAGCGCAAAAAGATAAAATCCATTTTTAATCCTTTTTATTTCATTTTTTTCTTCATTTCTTCAAAACGAAATTTCAATTAGTTAAGATTTTTTATGTTTCTAAAAAAGAAAAAGTTCTTGCAATATTTGAACGAAATTTTACTACTAACAGAGAAAGCAGTAATTTTTGGACTTAGGGGACATTTAGGGTATGTAGGGCAGGACATTTAGGGGAGGGGTATGTAGACAAAAACTCTTATCTGCAAAAAAATCAAATTCTCAAGACTAGATATAAAAGCGCTGAAAGATAAAATGAATGGACTCGAACCATTTAATTTCAGAATTTTCCCTCTGACAATTTTTTTCTAAATTAAAAGACTAATAATTTCCTACCAGAAGAAATTACTATGACCCCCTCTGGTTCATATTTTGACCTTAAATATGCAGAACTATCTTCTAAGTATTTCTTTTTTGTTTCATGAATAACGCCAAAATGGGGCCAAAAATTAGATTGAATTTGTTTTAAAGATAGTTTTTTCTGCATTCCGAATTTTTGCATATTTCTCCCAATTCACATAATTATTACTTTAATAAGCTGAACTAAGCTTTCCACTCATCTCAATTTTTACTTCTGAAATCCTAAAGAGAGCCATATATTAAAATAAAAAAGAAAAAGAAATTCAACTGGAACATTGACAAGATTGGCACGTGAGAAAGTCGTTCAATTCAAGTTTTCTAAGGATTCTTTTTGACATTTAGTGTGTATCTGCAATTCTCCCTCTTTGATATTTTTCATCAATTATCCTTTTTAGTCTAAAGTTAATTTTGTTCCAAACTGTTTCATTTTTAAAAATTATTTCTGAAAAGCAGCTTTGTAGTCAGACATCAATAACTTTTTCAATCTGAATCAGGAGTTTAAAAGATTCTCAATGCTTCCAGAATATATATATATATATATATATATATATATATATATATATATATA
>JAOUZG010033074.1:5796220-5848820 GCA_026289955.1 Argiope argentata
CAAATACATTTTTTAAAACTTGCAGTGGATGACACTTGATGTTAATACAGTTTTTTTAAATCTTAATTCATTAATTAAGGAAATCAGAATACAAAAAATTAATTAAATTAAATTAATTTTTTATATTTTAAAAAACTAAAAATGTTTTGTAAACATAAGCAACGTTCTAAAGATGTAATTACCAATCCTTTCGGTATAAAAACTACTGAAAAAGTATTCGAATATGCATGGCTTGCTGATAGAATGTATTATAAAATAAATTATGATTCAGAGAGGCATGTACTTAATGAAATGTTGGAAAACCTTCAACTTCCGGTCGATATTCTCAGTTTCGTTTTCAGCTACGTTGGTTTATTAAAAATTACGTATCTCAATTTCTATTTATCGTAGAATTAAAACAAACACATATTTAGAAACCCAAATAAATAAAGCAATAAAAAGTGGCTTTAAAATAAAACAATAAAAAAATGCAAATTTTGACTGAAAATTGAATTTTAAACGTAGAAAGATTCCTTAATTATACAAATCTTCAACGGAAATTTGTAGCAGAACAACAGAAATATAATAGAGAAATAGAATGAGATGCCGGCCTCCTGGCACAGGGGTAGCGCGCCTTTCCCGTATTCTGGGCGCCCAAGGTTCGGACAGGGTTGCTCTTCTGTGTTCTATCTGTGAGGTGTGCAAATAGGCTCCCCTGTAAAAAGGCGTTTTGCAAGCGAATGAGACGCATGAAGTAGCTAAGTCGTACTTCTGGCTCTAGGTAACACTACTGAAAAAATATGAGACGCTCACTCGGCTTAAATCACTGACAAATAATTGTAAGCGGGCTTGTAAAGTGCCATAAGTCACAACAACATAGAATGCGATTATGAAAGAATTACATGGCTTTTTTTCTTGTCTCATATTTGACATTATATTTTTTCACTCTTTTTTAGAAAACGTTCTTTTGAAAGGTATTTTGCAGTGCCATTATGTATAAGAAAATATCCTACAGCACTTAATTTCATTTGTTACGATCCTTCATCAGTATCGATCAGGGCATTCTTGTTACATATTCGTTCTCAACACAAATTTTTAAATGAAGTTTTAAACAGTGTGGAATCAGATGTTCAAAGGAAAGAAATCTTTTTTTTTTTTTTTTGAAATCACGAACCTATCTTTTTGTTTTGTTACTTAATAAAAAAAAGTTTATAGAGATAGATCTTCATTATTCATTGCTATATATGTTAGAACATTCCAAAGACCGGTTCATTCGAAAAAATACAATCTCCGTCTGAGAACAGGAGAGGAAAAAAAGCCTACTGAAATCTCAGAGCGTGAAGAAACAATAAAGGCGAAGAAGGTAAAATAATGAACAGCAGGTCGGAGTCCTTAATATATACACAATTCAGTTATTTTCGCGTAATAATTCCTTTAGAATGTAATTTTTGGATGGTATAGGATTATTAGAGGTACAAGATTTTTTAAGATTTTAAAATATATTTTATTCTTCTTTATTTTAAACTTCCATCCTTATTCTCTTTCAAAAAGTAATAGCTTATTTTCTTCTATGTGTATTAATAATTCGTATTAAAGTGAATGAGATGTTGTTCTCGTCATCTGACCATGGTTCAAAATTACGACGTACATCCCAAAATAGTTATATTTTCGTTTTAAAACTGAACGTTAATATGATTGAACTAAAATAAACTTCAATCCTTTGGAGAGAAGGATACTGAATTAAATGTCGTCCTCGTCTTTTAACAATGTCTTAAAATAGCTGTCGGATTGTAAACAAAAACATTAATTTGTTTCTCAAGGGGATTACACTACTTGAAACGTTCTAGGATAAAATTTCCTTTCCTTTACGGTGCTCCATCATTAAAATAATTAAAATAATACAATACAATAGCTAGCCGATTCCTCGAAAATAATCTACATTTATAATCTTTGCACTTTATATAGAAAATTGCCGTGCATTCACCGGAGAAGTGGTAAGATAGTTGACGCCATCGCTCAAAGCGGCAGGACCGGGTTCGATCTTGAGGACAGTTAATTATATATTTTTTATAGTTTTCAAAATTGTTTGGGATTAAATTAAACATTTAGAAACATTTTTACTTAAAGCGTTACTCCTTTTTTCATGCCAAGTGATCATTCACAAAATACTAAAAATTATAGCTAAAATTTTATTTTTGAATAGGAAAATAATTATAAATATAACTTCAATAAGGATAAATTTTAACAACAATTACTCTCATTTTACACAAATTATCCATTAATTCTTGAAAATTATTCCGCATGTATTAATTCCAATAACATACAAGAATCAGAATGATAACTGAAATTTAAAAATTGGATACAAAATATACTTTGATATTTTGTACAATCAATAAATGATGATTGATCATAGTAAGAATGTTTTTAGGAGAGCTCATGAGAAAGCAAAAACATTTTCAATTCAAAATATTTCTTCAAGCATTCAAAAACAATATTCACTTTCTGACCATTAAAATAGGGACTCTCCGTGTATAAATGTAGGAAATTATCAGCTGCTCTCAATAATCTTTAGGATAAATCCGGATTCTTAGAACTTGAAAAAATAATTGGTTATTATTAAAATCAAATAATCTAAAAATTTAAAAGGTTTTATAATTATAATAATAATTTATTGTTTATCATTTACAATGCATTTATTACTATTTTAATGTTTAAAAATTAAATTTGTGTTATAATATTTACTATTATGTGAAGGAAAATTTTTTTCATATAAATTAAAAAGCATATTAATTAAAAATATTAGTTCACTTAATTTAGAATAATTTTGAATGAAATAGCCTCGAATATCGAACCCTGATCCTCTGCTCTAGAAGCGGGTATTGTAAATCCTATGTTTTTTGCAACTTCAGACAGCTTAGCAGCCAAAAATGTAATCTATGTCTGAAATTCGAAGCTTATTCATTTGGAATTGGCTAGTTGTAGCGCTTTAGAATTTTCATAAATCATTTTCTAAACATTTGCTGTCATATTCTAAATCTCATACAGAATTGAATTTTCTAACCAGTGCCTTCACTATGCCAGTTTATCTATTTTATAACTCCCATTCACATCAGCATTTTCTTTTAGTGATTTTATAGTCCCAGTGTCAGTAGGAGTTCTTTGAGTTGCTGAAACTTTATAGAGTCAGCTGACAAGAAATTATAAAAATCGTTATCCTTATTTGGAAATTATGATTCTTAATGTTTATTGTTTCCTTCTAAATAATTTCACTAAATTTCATGTTATCCATTTACATTACGCTATAGTTTACATCAATTTTACGTTACGTTATCTAAGTCCAAAGCATTAGCAAGTAAACTAAGTGTTTGCCTTTCGACTCAATATTATCTAGTATTCTTTTTCTGGCGTTTTGTCATGCTAAAAAACTATTAATTTACTTTTCTCTTCAGTGTCTTCTTCCTTTTAAAAAATATAATCGGATCTAACTATCTCAAATAGATATTTTGAAAACATACTTTGGACACAAATGTTTCAAAAAGGGCTTAAAAGGGACATAAATTTTTATATCGAAATATTTGAATTAAGAAAAAAGAAGTTAATTAAAGAATTTTTTAGTTAGGATTAATTTCAAATAAGTAAACGAGTGCTTAAAAGTATTAAGTGTCTGTTTTATCAATTATACCGCGGTGAAGAGGAGAGAATAACTTTATCTCTCGGACTATTTCATCTTTTTTTAAATTTAATGTGATAAGTTGACTTTCTTATTTTTTACAGAATTTATAGCGCTCAGTTTTAAAGTAAATTGTTATAATCTATATATTTGAAATCTTTTTTCCAAAGTTTCAAGAAAAAAAGAAAAGAAAAAGGCATTTGAGAAAAATTTAAACGTAATTCGAGAAATAAGTAATCAATTCATTTTGAATACATTTTTTCTTATTTCAAAAATGAAATTTTTTGCTGGAAATTGAATACTTGTAAATCAGTGTGCTTTCTGATAAACTGTTTTGAATTATAAAATGTATAATTTCATTTATTTTTAGTATCAAATGTATATTTTCTTGTATTTTTAGTTTCAAAATATATATTTTCTTTTATTTTTAGTATTAAATGTATATTTTCTTGTATTTTTAGTATCGAAATATATATTTTCTTGTATTTTTAGTATCAAATGTTATTACCTTATGAGGATGGATTCTTATTTAGAATGGAAAGATTGATGCATTTTTTTCTTTTTCTAATTTATTTTTATGGTTTCACACTACATTGAGGAATCAGAAAAGAAAATATTTAATCAGCCGGTTAATTTATATTTAGTTAATTAATGGAAGAACAAGTAATACGCAATTTACAAATAAATTCTGTCAATGAGAAGTTGCCACGTAATTTAGAGTTCAGCAAGTTTTAAAAACTATTTTGATAATAATGATATGCAAAATTTACAATGGTGCGTATTTCAACGTACATTCATTGCCATTCCTAAAAAGGTATGAATTCAAAATATGTAAAATATGCTGTGACGGAATATATAAAAATAATTTTTTAAAGTTAGGTTGTTACCTTTAATTTTGGTTTCAGAAAGGCGTCTTCCGTAAGCTGAAAATACTAATTTCTAAAGTATGGTGTCACTGCAAACTCTGTTTCAGTGAAAATCTTTATGCTAAACTAGGTATGCCAAATGTCTGTTAAGTATGATTTGTTTTGAAATTTTGGTTTCTAAAAAAACTCTTTCATAAACTGAAAAAATTAATTTCAAAAGTTTAATGACATTGCAATCCCATTTTTATTCAAAATTAACTTTTTTCATATTTCTGAGCCTTTGTTTTGTACTGTTAACATAGATTATGAATTATGAAACGTTTAAAGAATAGAAATTGAATTTTTTGTATCGAAATTAGTTAGATCTTATTTTAATGAGTTTTTAACATTTTTATATAGATTTGAGGATCATCTATCAAAATTAATTTAATGAAAACGTATAAAATCGGTTGCATTCAAATCATTAAACATTCTGTACTGATTTGTTTTTCAGAAATGAGTATTCTTCATCTTCATTCTTATTCTATTACTTATTTCTAAGAAGAATCAGAAGCTGCTTTATTCTTTTAAATCTATGTAACAGTCCGACTATTTTTGATACCCTGCAATGTGATTGAGAACTTAAGTTTTTTTATCGTATCTATGAAAGATGTTAATGCATAAGAAGCATGTTGAGTGAATATTTTTTATAATTTCCCGATCGAAGTGTAATGAATTATTGCAATGGAATACTTAAGGAACTTACAATGAATATTTTCTTGTTTATTTCTTCTTATAATGATAAATCTTTGAAATTAAAAATTCAATATTGATTGGATTAACAATGGAGCTTCTTTTTTCGGAGCTAGTTGTTCGGAACTAACAGAATGGGCTCTTGGATCATAAAATCTTCGAATTTATTCATCTTTTTTTATTACTTTGAACGTAAATGTCATGCCATAAATCTTAAGAAAATTGCTGAAAATTACCTAACTGAACATTACTGGACATTAACATTTTTTTGATATTAATAAATATAATTTTATTTTTATTTTGTATGTTTAGTATATAATTTACACGTGTATTGAGTTTTAAGTTAATATCTTTATTGTCGCATCAGGTCTTTCACTCTGATCACGCTGATTTCATTCACATTTCATTAAAATATGTGCAAGGAAAACAAATAAGAAATCCAGTTTTCAGTTTTTAAATCTTAGAGGCTCAATTCGACTAAGAGTTACTTTACCCAACTACTGAGAAAACTTGTTCCTAAGTAACTGGGTAAATTATTGTTATTATTGTACTTCAAAAACAATAACAATAATTTACTAAATTGCAAGAAATTTTCTATGGTTTAAATCCCCATGCGAAATTAATTTTGACTTAAATTTTTATCTTGTCTTTCCATTTGAAAATTGGTTACCTCATTTTAATCATATTCAACATAAACCAATTAGATAAAAAAAAGTACATTTGCTCAAGTACCATTGATGCTTTTAATTATATTTTATATAATCCATTAATATCTGTTAAGTGTTAATTTATATTCTTATTACAACGATATAAATAAATTGTTTAATTCATTAAATTCTCATACATACTCAGAACGAAAAAAACTGTTTGTGTTTGAACAATATCTCCATATCTTGAAATTAATATTAACAAGAAGGTTATTTCAGAAAAAACAATTTTGATTATAATTTTTCTTATCTAAAAGAGTCAATTTATTTTTGTGTATGAAAAAATCAAAACATAAAAGGACAAAGATGATTTCTTTGTAATACATTGTTAATTGCGCAGATCTTTTCCTAATTATAAATGCGGATTCATTTGTTGAAAATAAAGAATCAAGATGTATGTAGATGATGATGTGAAACTTTAAAGGCTATTAGACCAATCGGACTGATTAACGCAGTTATTATCACCCATCCAAAAATTAAATGATAAGTGTCACAGGTATGTTTAAGACACAATTCATATGTTATTCATATTTGTTACATTAGAAGCAATTGAGAACATTCAACAATTGTTAAATAAGAGAAATATGGAACCATAACTTTCAGCGTTATCTATGACAAAAGACATTCCCTTCATAACAATTTCGTCACCCATAATAGATCAGTGACTAAAACGTTAATCTTTATGAAATACGATATCCATTACATTAATACATTGAACGAAATACATTAGATCTTTTTGTTTGAATACCAGAAAGACATGGTTTTGACAAAAATAAAAAAGAAAATTCTCAGTTTGGATGAAACCAAGAATTTTATTGACATTTCTTTCTTTTAACAATGATTATGAAACACAGGAAGACTTTTATCCTTAAATAGCGAACTGAAATATTATTACGAAGAGAAATTATACTTCTGTTTGTTGAAAATATATTTTGGTAGAAAGCATGGTGACCTGTTAAATTTTGCTGTTTAAAGAAAACAAGGGCATTTAAATAAAAACTAAAACCTTGCGTGTTTGAATTGTTACATTGTTTTCTTTTAATAAATTTCTGAAGTATATTTATTTCGTCTGCTTTCTATATTAGAAGCCTTTGTTATTTGCTATTTATACATTAATCAGATACAAAAAGAGAGTAATTCTTTTAGAAAAAGGAATACATATAGAATTTATAAAGAAACTGGACTTTACAAATAAAGATGGTCATTATTGAGAGTGGAATTTTTATTGTTATTCTTAAATAGTTTTTTTATATTATATTTAAACTTTTTGTTAAAATTTACAGTTGATTCATATTCATTCAAACATGGTAAGAATCATGTGACACTCCTCCTTCCAGATAATCAATGAATTCCAAGTGCATTTCATTGTGAATCCTTTTACTTAAAACATCACTCCTTAACTGGCCGTGGACTTTTAACTCAATCAATTAAATTCCAAAACAGAATCTATCATCTAATGAGAACGCAGATAAAGCATTTCCTTAGCTTATTAAGCTTTCTTGTATTACATATAGTATAAAAATTTGCAGAGAGATTATCGTTGTATTCAAATGTTTAGTGAAAATAAAATCTATCAAACCAACATTATAATCCGATTTTTCGCATTCAAGTTTCTGATACCGAAGTAAAATCTTACCGCGGCAAATAACGTCCTAAAACTCTGCTTTATAGAACATAATATTCTAAAAAAAGTAATTATTTTTTGTGATAATTCTGTGCTTATGAAAACCATTTTCTAAGATTATAGAGCCAGAAAAAATCCAATCTTCATTTATAGAAAAAGAATTAAACAAAAAAGAACTTAAATATGTAAATAAAATTCAATATTTTTTGTAAATAAAACTTATCTACAAGCTCTAAATTCTTAGCAATGTCATTTAAAACAGAAAGGTGTTAGGCCCAAAAGCTCCCCGGATTTAAACAAGTTGAATTCAAAATACTTTTTGGGGGCAGAAAAAATATCCATGCAGATTCTCTAGAGCTCATTACTTTCAGAATTAAAATGGAAAGAATGAATAAGAAAGCTTCGAAAGCCGAAAGATGGCATATTCTTTTGACGATTCAAGAGCTCTGAATTTGACATGAATTTGAATAAAGAATGTCTTTTGCGGATGGGATTGCAGATGCAGATAGATACTATAATGTCTTTTGCAGATATAGATTTTTATCTGTACAATAATTTAATTTCATGTATCTGTACAATAATTTAATTCATAATTTAATTCAATAATCAATCAATAATTTAATTTTTATCTGTACAATAATTTAATTCATTCAATAAAATAAATACAGATTTAATTTGTTCTTTCTGACTTAGTACCGATTTAATTTTTTGAAATTTTCATTCTTAATGTTTATAACTAGATACAGTAACTTGAAGAAATTTCGAAATAAACCACAATTTGACTGGATTTCTATTTATATAAAATACAACTTTCAATTTCAAGATAAAAGAAAAATCCCTTCCTTCGTTTGGTTTCGTCATAAATTTTTATCTAAAATTTCTTATTATATATATATTTATTATATAAATTATTTATTATATAAATATACTTTATTATATAAAATTTCTTATTATATATATTTCTTTCTAAATTTCATTTACAAGTAATGCAACTCGTATAGAATAGAATTTAATTTAATTAATCAATTAATTTCTGAAAATAGGAAAGTAGTTTATAATCACCGAGAATGCATAAGTTAACGAAATTTCAGAACTCTAGCGCATTATGAATCAAATAAAAAAATACTTACATCGTTTCAATCCTGAATTGAGTGAAGTTAAATTAAAATGGGCAGAATTTAGCAAAAGCATATTTCATTTTTATATTTAGTTAGTTTGTTGTACTGAAATAATTTTGAAAAGTACAGATTCTTTACAATAATAACTTTTGTTATGGTTCTAAAATTATTAGTTATGTCAATGAGACTTTTTAAAACTGTTGGAGATATGATTAAGAATCAAATATCTATAAATGGGGATTTAAAAAATAAAACTATATATGATTGTGAAGGAGAAAACAATTGGCGTTTTCTCTAAAATTTCTTAAAAATATTAAATGAAGACAAGTAATTATTTTATGAGCAAAATGTAACTGAAGCCTGTGACATCAATACATCAGGAGAACAGAAAAGGTTGTAAATCCAAGATTTACCAAAAATTGATTTTGTAATTTTATTTTAAACATATTTTAACATAAACTTAAATATTAAATAAAATAACTTTAAATCTTTTATTTTAAATTTTCTTTCGGTAATGCTGAGTGTTTTAGAGAAGGCCAGTAAGAAGCTAAATCATAAATCATAATTCATATTTTCCAAAGTGGCTATTCTGTCGATAGTACACTATCCAAATGTCAGTACTTTTGTAAACCAATTTTAAAATTTTGTATTAAAATTACTGAAAAACATTGTAAAACAGAATTATTTTTATGTTCTAGAAAACAGATATATTACATCGTATACACGGAATGTTTTATAAAAACTTGAAAAGCTATCACCACATACGAGTCTTCACGATAATTTTTTCGTTTTTATCTTAGTGGAAAGAAGAAGGCATTTTTTTACTAAAAATAAATTGCCTTGTGTAATCATTCTTTAGATATGACGCTTAACCTGGTGCATGGAATCCTTTATACATTGAAATATAACGGACATATGGATAGATCATAGATATGACAAGCATTAAAGCCTCCAGGTGACAGCAGAAAAAAGTATTATTTAAATAATAGATTCGGTGTTAATGGTAATCAATGTATAGGACTACCTTGTACTATTAAACGTTGTCACAAATCAAGATTGAAATGAATAGAATTCCAATCGTATAGGAACATAAAATCAAAAGTGTTTCAACTGAAATTTTCAACAATACATTCTCCTGAAATTTTCAGTGACTTCATCTATACCTTCAGGCTTATGATAAGTCCTATTACATCGCCAATCAACTAATGACAACGAATATCCGTCTACAGCTGTTCCATCTTTACATGTCTATGACTCCGATGCACATTTTCGCCATAAATCACAGTAAAAAAAATCCTGAAAGAATAGCAAGAAAAAGAAGATAAACCCAAATGGAAGTGAGAGAAGACCTGCTAAGTCGCAAAAAGGAGTTATTCAGTTTTCAATAAACGAGTAAAAAAATATTTTAATGAAAATATAAACTGAAAATATTATTGAATATTTTATTGCAAAATTTCAATGAAGTGCTTCAAAGGAAAATATAAGTAAATAGTTTTTCCGAGGATGATCGCGACATTCAAATTTGAGTCACACTGATTCGTTAAATTTTAGGCGTCACTCAATTTTTGAAATAAAAATTAACAAAAATGATTAAGAAGTTTATCTTTATTTGGAAATTTACTAACGAAATGTATTAATGAGAGAAATAATGATAATAAAATTTTCTGTGCTTTCTTAACGATTATTCGTTCGAAAAACAAATATAACTTTGGTCATGGTTGATAAATATTTATGTTATCCGCAAAATTCGTTACTCTTTCGTAATATTGCCATAATATGCATTCTAAAGTTAGTGGAATAATATTCATGCTGGTTCTGTATTTTCCTTAAGTCATCGAATTTATTCTAATTCTTCTTTTATCCTGTCCTTTATCTCTAATACCTGCATTTGGTTTAAAGCAGCACTGATACAAATTTATATCTTATAACTATACTTTAATGGTAATTTTTTTTATTATTTATTAATTTAGGTTCAGCTATTTTATTAATTTTGAAATATATGCATCCATATTTATCCGAATATTTTAAGTAATAGAAGTTTTTTTAAAAAGTTTTAGACGTTTACTGTAAAAGTATCGCTTCTTCATAGTACTGTAGTAGAAAAAAAATTTCGGAAATATTCATGAATGAAAAATTTCCATTAAAGAATAATAAGGAAAAAAACGGAAAAGTCTCTTGTGTGAGAATGATTAAATAATTGTCATAAATTGGTTGTTGTGATATGAAAATTAGGAAAAAGAAACGGTCAAATAATCCAATAGATATTACACATAAATGTATAATTTAATAAAAGTGTATAAGATTAAATGGCAATACGTTTGTTTTTTATCTTTTCTTATCGGTATGTTTTGAAAAATAGCCTCCCAGATTTAGTCATTCTAATGACTAATTTTTGAATTAGGTTCTAACCTTTTCGTATATCTAAGATATCTAATCGAATAATAAATATGAAAGTAAATTTATATTATAACTGCATTTCAAGCAATTAGAGCTTGAGCATCATTTCCATTTTGCAGATGCATGCATAAAAAGAACAAAAAAAAAAAAAAGACATCATTAATATTTTTTATTGCTTCTGATTATTACTTTTTATTCTTTTATTTTATGGCATCACTCAAGAAGGCAAGAGCTACAATAATTTTAAAAAATTGGCTCATTTCTTTAAAGAGATGAAAAACTTTTTAGGCGAAACATGCAATAAATCAGGATTTTATGAAACAATAGCAACCCGCAATCCATCTTCAGAGAAACAAAATTAGGAAATGATATAAAATTGCAAACTCTTTTACAAGCTATTGAAGTTTGAAGTTGAACAATTGAAGTTTCTTGTTTAATATTGACGATCCTTTAGTTAATTTATTTCTTCGTGCTTTAAAAAGAAGAATGAATTTTTGAATGAGGAGAATGAGGAGAACATTGAAAAACTCATGGCATATTCAAAAGAAAGTCAAATCTGGATTTTCGATCATAATTAATTTTAGAAATTCAATTAACTATCGCAATATTTATTTAACTTTGATCTGGAACACAAAGGATTTTTTGATTACAAAAGAAAACTGTTAATAGTTAATCGAATGACAACATTGGATTTTTGTCTATTTTAATTCATGTAAAAAGGGCCCCTTTGCCTGGAAACTATGTTATAATCTTTTACATCCTTTTAATGAATAAGTTTTAAATATAATTTTGAATGTATGTTATAATTATTTTTATTTCTTTTCTCTGACATACTTCTAAATCAAATCTGACGAGTCACTAAGTGTTATATTATCTAATCTGACGAATCTAAGAGCTCTATTCTGCATCTACATTTTATTACTATGTTGAAAACTGCCTTTCGTAGTTTTAACGAATGACGATATTCTTAAAATGCACTTGGCTTTGAATAAAAGTTTTATAAGTGCTTTTCACATGCCGAGATTAATTTATATTTTCCATGGTCCCGAGAGACATTTTCGCCTCTCTTTCACATTCATCATCTTTCATTCTTTCAATTCATTACAGCTCTACCAAAAAAGGCATAAGCCAAAACTACTCTTAAAATTCCTTTAATAAGAGACATTCGCTTTGAATATACTTTTAGAATTAAAAGCTACTTTCATTCGAAAATCTTGAAACTTTAAAATGTAATTTTAAAGAAATGTAATCGTCTCTTTTATTTCCAGAAAATTAATGATTTTCTTACATTTATCTATCAAACTGCTAAATAGCATTTTTCTGACAGTTTTGCAGATTATTTTCTAAAAAAAAGTTTTTTCTATCTTCCGTGAAATGGAAGTTCTATTGCTTTATGACCTCCATTGTTTAAAAGTTCAAAAAGATTCAGTTTAAACTAAAAATATTCTTTTCTATTGAAAAAAAGGAGAATATCATATTTTTCAAGGATTTGCAATTATTGCTAAAAGTTTCAGAGACATTTCCATTTGTTTAACGCTTTTGTAAAGTTCACTTATTTTTCGCTATTAATTTCAAAACGCTTTTTACGCATTTTTTAATCGTGTAAGTTTTTGAACTACAAAACTGATTGAAATTCATTTCGTAACTGATATCACTTTCATTACAGTTATTTATTAATATATTTCCACCGTAAAATAAGAATATTGAAGCATAGTTTTGAAAAGAAGAGATGAAAGCAATAAATCGACAACTTCAATCTATGGCGAAGCTTCAACAGCCTGGATATCCAGCTGTTGAAAGTGTTGGTGTGGAAGCTGTTGATTTTGTTTTCAAAAATCAGGTATATCAAGCTCTTTTTTCTAAAACACTCATTAACACCTTCCTCGGTTTGTCCGTTTGCTGTTGTTTATCGTATTCTGAAATTTTTAAAGTAACCCAATCATTTATGACTGTTATAATTCAATCAAAAGTATATCTAATCTTTAATAGATTCTCATTTAAATCGTTAAATCTCAAACCAAAAGGCGTAACTCAAAAAGATGGTATAAAAAATAAATCAGTTAAGTGGTTAATGTATTTCTATTCAATACTGCCAGATCTATTTAATCATTCGCAAAATTTAGTCATATGGTTTCTGAGGTTTGAAATCAAAATTAAAGTTGCAATTGTAGTTTTGAAAGATATTGTTTTCAAGATATAACAGAAAAAAATGTTCTTCCCTTTATCAGTCATTTTTCCTGGGCTTATATAAATTGGACTTTCTTTAAAGATTATAAAAATATTGCAACTTAAAATACGTTCCTACTTTCACAGCGATTTTTTTTTGAAATTTATAAAATTTTAATGAAATGAAATTTTAAAAAATTAAAGTGGGAAATAAATGGCTAAATTTTAATGCACATTTTTTTAGCTTTGAAATCATAAGCAATTTATTGCTAAACTTTAGTGAATATTTGTAATTTGGCCAAACATCCTCTAGTAAATTCTAACGAATATATTTCAATTATTTTTACACAATACATAATTAATGCATTTAGCTGAGTTAGGAATCAAAAACTTTCAAGTAACTTGAAAAGTTTAGGAAATTTTGTAAGACAATTTTAATTATAAATTATCGAATTTTTTCCCTAAAAAAAACAAGTTAAATAAATATTGTGAGAGAAAAGAATAGATTCTGGTTCATAATATCGTTAGAATAAGTAAAACATTTTGAGAAAGTTTGTTTCAAAGTGAAAAACCGTTTTATGAAAAGGTGTTTACCGCAAATGAAGATAATGGGAAAATGCAACTCTCCAGAATACGCATTTAAAGATTTTAATAAAATACAAAAAAATTTATCACTTTAGAATGCCTCCCCCATATGCCAATTCAATTCTCTTTTTTCTTGACTTTAAACTGATTTTGGGGGATTTTTGTACATTTTTTTTAATTATAATTTAGTAATCAATAAAATAGTAAACAATGACTGAATTTAGTTAACAATGAAATTATGTGCAATGACTGAATTTTGTAACCTATAAAATTATATGCAATTTATGCATCTTGATTCGCTCTTCATGAATTCCCATGTAATTTTTAAACATCAGAGAGTTAATCCTTATTTCTAAGGACTTTAAAATGTGTTATATATTTACATTGTTATTTATGTAAGAATGCTCCAGTCTGTGCTCTTTCATTTTATTCTGCTAAGCAAGTTTATTTGGTTAACATAATCCATCAGAGTTTATTAAAGTATCCATTATTATTCTATTATACTATGTAACATTCATGAGCAAATGTTATAGTAATACTATGTAACATTCTATGTAACATTCATGAGCAAATGTGTATATATATATAACAAAATAGAACTGTCCTATGAATTTTCTTGAAAACTTAAAGCCTTGGCTTTGTATATATATCGTTTGATCGCAACAGCACGAAAGAAAAAAAATCTACTATTACTATAAATTTTCTATACCCACAGAAAATTTTTAAGGATAGCAATCGCATTATAATTTTATTTCGGAATTCAACTTTCAATTTAAATATTTTTATTCAATTTTGTAAGAAATGAGTCCACTCTTTTCTTTTGGGATATGTCCTATAACACATTCCCATTTTAGAATTGCGTTTTTTTTTTTGCAAACATTTTTCACTATCATAAGAAATTTAGATTCATAATTTCCTTAATAAGCGCTGCAGTGCAATTATTTCTCTTACAGAGATCTTTCAAAAATCCTAAATACTTCCAAGAATTTTCGTGTTCTTTGATAAGTCATTGTAGCTTGAGGACAAAGGTCTCACTATAATATTCATTTCACATATTTTACGGTATTTTGCCATTGATTTTTAATATAAAATTTTTAACATATTGATTTAACGTATTGATTTTTGTGATATATACCTTCTCTGTTTTAAACTCTAACATAAATTTCAGAAAAATATTCTAGAAACCAATCCATCAAAAGAAAAATAAATGAAAATGCCAATTTATAATTTTAAGCAATATATTTCTCTGGAATAAGAAAAAAAATTTGTTCCATTTAATTGTTTATAAGTGTATAGTTAATTAAATGACCACTTACGGTGTCAAAATGTTTACTTCCAGTTTATTATTTATACTAAAGCTTTGTTGATTGACTATATTTACATGGCTATGCTATCTTTTAATGCTTAGTTTTGGTGGCAAGTTCTTTACTTGTTAGGTATTCGTTAATCCTGGACACAAATAGATTGCTTAAATAAGCATTTTACGTTCTATGCATTCATGTATTCCATGATATTAAAGTGTCGAATTTCCACGCTTGAGTTAGGAGTTTATCTTTCAAATAAAGAAAATAAGACTTCCAAGTAAATTTTCTGCCTAAAAAGATTATTATTTAGATACATTCTTGAGACCACTGTATGTATTTAAGCCTAATCTGAATTCGGAAAAACGTTTTGTTCATGGAAGCTTTATGAAATATCACTATAGATGCGTTATCAGCATTTATTTCTTTTTCCCTTTTTGAAACGAGTAGATTCTTTTTACGATACATCTATTGATTACAATTTCAATAAAACATCGATTGTCCAGTATATAAACGCAACTCGAAATTAAACTGCTTGGGAGGGCTATTTATACAGCACGAGAAAAAAGTGCCAGCTCAGGTGTCATCCTCGTGACCTGACTATGGGTCAAAATTACGAGGTCCATCCCAATATAGCCCTAGTGCTGCTTCACGATGGGACATTACTATAACTAAACTAAACGGGAGGAAAAGGAATAGATAAGTCGATATCGGGTAAGATTTGTTGACCAGTTTCTCGGTTATAAATGGTGGCTACTATAGCTATCCTCCATCTTGCCGAAAAATAACCAACCAGGTAAATGTTTCCATGGACTAAGTAAAAATTATGATAATATTTAAAGGAAAGTTTTAGCAAGATTGTACGAAATTGTATCTAAACCCAAGGCTTTACTGTTTCTGAACTTTTTATGCATTCTATTATTTCAGTAAGTGGACGATGTCCATATCTGTATTATGTGGGGAGTTTTTTAAATTATCCATAATCTCTTTAAACTTGATTTCTGTATCTTCATGAGTAAATGAGTTTAAATTAATTTGAGTTTTAAGGCAACTAGCCAGGCAATTTGCTTTTTCAAAGTCACTTTGTGAAATTTGTACCGGCCTATTAATGCCGGTCTAGTTTTAACCCCAGCCATTTTTATTTTTCAGCTTAATATTAATTAGTTTTCAAGTAAAATAACTATTTTCAAATTCCCGTCTTCACTACTTAGTCCATTAAATTATTTATTTATTGTCTAGGATTCAGACTCCTTTCCGGTTAATACAGGAATCTGGATGATATATTCACGAAACGGTTCAGTACTTAGGTCCAACAAAATTGGGGAGACATTATTGGGCATTTTGTGCTATTATGGTTGGCAAATTTTTTCGGGTAAAATTTTTCTAAAACTGAAGTTTTTAAATTTGTGATCTGTGTAATTAACTCTCCTTTATTTCAATGAAATTTCAATTTTTAGTGTCAATAACTTCTTTTTCCAGTTGTTTAGCCAAAGTTTAATTTTTTTTCGAATTATCTATTCAATTGAAGATTATATCTGTATTAGTGAAATCATTTTTGAACTTTTCCCATTTATTTTCGTTTTTCCCGAAATATCTGATAAAGAGAATTTAAAGAGGCGGCTAGAAGTGACTAGGTTGTAATTCGAAATTTAGTTCGGTAATGAATCTATGCCTATTGTGGTAGCAATTACAACTGCGTATCTGGTTGGTTCTTAGGATGCAATGATTTTTAAGCCAATATCATCTGTAAACATTCTTAAAATATTACTTCTTCCACAGTTGGGATAATTGTTCCATGTTACGTGATGGATATTAAGATCTTCACGGATAATTTTATTTGAACTAATTTATAAAAAAGATTTTTCGGATAAAACTTAAACATTTGAGATCTGAATTTAGGAGGTATATGAACTGACATTAATTCCGCACTATTTACCGCTGACATTATTTTGACATTATTACCGCACTATTTTTTGAATAACAACTATGGTCACATCTACACAGATTACTTTTGAAGGAATTAAATTATGGGAGGGTTGGAATTTTTATAAATATCGCTGTTCCATCCCTTGAGTGCGCCGAATCAGGGTTTTCTCTGAAGCTACAGATGGAATCATAATTCAATTCCTCAATTGTAATCATAATGCAGTTTTAGTTTAAGAATTGGGCTGTATCCCGTTTCTGTTCCAGGTATTTTTAATTATTAGTCTTGAAATAGTAAAAGCTCTGATGAGTATTAAAAATTTATTGATTACATTTTCAGAATTATTAATTATATATATAAATATATATACTAATACCGACAATTACATTTAACATTTCTACTATTTAGGTCCAATTTGAATGGCAATTTTTAGCCTGTGGCGCCATCTGTGGGAAAGTTAAGTGATCTTCAAAGTTGCTCGAAAGCGACGATACTATTTATACGAGTATTGTTTCAACTTGATAATTTTTAATATTTTGCTATTCCTATTGGCATTAAGTTATGAAATATTTCGCATAATCTTTATGCTGAGACATTCTTTGCTGTATGGGAATGAATGCATGTGGTTTGTTCACTTCTTTCTTTGATCCGATATTCTGTCCTTTAGAGCTCACCATTATATTTGAGACAACGAAATTTCATCCATCATAATTTTCTGATCCTTGCCCAAAATCTTTATTGGGATGATATTTCTAGTTCGATTTTCTTCTACTTTGATTTCAAAGGAAATCTCGATCTGAATAAAAACCACGCCATCTATTAGCTTTGACTTCAGCTAAATTGCATTGTTAAGAAATAAAATATTCTATCTATCTGTGAATGATACGATGAGAAGAAATTAAACAAGCAGCAACATATTTTGCTAGCATTTTTACTATACTAGGAACCAAATGAGGCTCTATACACATTTCTGCTCAAAAAAGTGTTCGTCTGATGGGGCAAATTTGATTGAGTTAAACAATTTAATATGTTGATGTTTCGCTTCATGCGGCTTCGACAATATTATTTACTATAAAAATAATTTTATTCCAGTATTTTTATTTTTCTAACGTCAATTTTCAATTGTGGTGTTTTATTATAATTTATCAATCTGAATTTCTGCTGTGCTGTTTTTAAATCTCCATAACATACACCCGGCAATATAATTTGCAAGGTAATTTTCTGCTAAAAATATCCTGTAGGGAAAATTTGTTGTCTGATTACTTTCAAGGGAAGCATATTCATTATAAATGCTAAGAGAAAAAGGACTAATAATGAATCATTTTTTGTGATTGAATGTACAATGGAATGCATGAAATATTTGATAAACTGAATTATTCAAGTGGAATGATTTGCAATGCTCTCGGCGATAATTTCGAAAAGAAAATCATTGAAATCATTAAAATAAAAATATAAACCTTATGGGCGTGTTTATTTCATATTTATTGTGTTGTTTGCATTTATTTCTTGCCAATCGTTCTATCATTGGTGTAGTGTGGAGGTTTGGAGAGGGGGTGCCGGCTCAGATGTCGTCTACGTCATCGGATCGTGATTCAAAATTACAAGTTCCGTCCCTAGTGTTGCTTTAAAACAGGGCATTAATATTACTAAACTAAACTAAAAACCGAAAGACTTTTATTCAGCTGCATCAGTAAATGCATTAATTACAACTAAACGAAATCTAAAGCTCTAGCATGAGATTATTTGAAATTAAAAGGGTCTTATCCCAAAGTTGTTTATGGAAGAAAAGAAAATTGCCCTTAAATCTTAAATCATTCCTCCAAATTAAAATTATTACTTATTTAACAGAAAATTTTTATTGTTGTTACTTATGGCACTTTACAAGCCCGCTGACAGCTATCTGTCAACGATTTAAGCCGAATGGGCGTCTCTTATTTTTCAGTAGTTCCAATTAGGGCCAAGAGTACGACTTAGCTGGTTCATATCTCAGATTCGCTTGCACAACCCCTTTTTGTAGAGAGGCACATTCACCCACCTCACAGAGAGAACACAGAAGAGGAACAACCAAGCCCGAAGCGCCCAGAGCCCGCGGAAGACGCGCTTCCCCTATGCTCAGAAAAATGTAGATATTTCAAAAGTTTTCGAAGGAAAGTTTCCTCAAAAGTAAATTTCTGACAACAAAAGTATGAAACTAGATTTTTGCTGCTGGAAAATTAATGGAAAAAGGAATACCTTTTTAAGATATGGAGATTATTGTTTAATATCAGGTTTCCAGATCACTTTCCTCCAAAATTACAAATAAGTTCTTTAAAGGCTTTTGTATTGAGTACTTTGAATAAATACAAGAATTATATTATGGAATTGGAAAAAAAAAGAGAAATATCTGTTCCATAAAATAATATTACTGATCCTTTTTTTTTATCCGAAGAAATTTTATATGCAAATGGAAACAATGCTGGCCAAAAGGGAAATACTAAAAACTATCAATAAGATACTGGCTAAATTAGCAAATTTATATTTTTCAAATAAAATAAAAGGAGAGGTAGGTTCAGGGTAATATATTCTGTATCCAAAATGAGCTCATTTTTTAAAGCTTTAGATGTCATCCTTTTGTGATGATACTTTAAAAAGTCAATGTCATTAGGCGATTTTAGAAAAAACTCAATTTGTTGCCATTTATCATAAGATGAAAATATTTTTATTAGCATTATCATCGCTGCTGATATCAGAGTTTCTTCAAATATTTTGAACAGACGTTTCTTCTTTTTTTCCCGAAATGGGAATTGATGCTAATGATTATAAAACTATCCATTTGACGTTTTTTAGCAAATATTTTTATCAGAAATAAAGACTGATGTGATTTAATTTGATAGTGAATGCGCATATTTATTTATTTTTGGCTATTTCTGTTTCAGAGATGTTCAGCAATGTTTTTAATCTGAATAAAGCCAAAGGTCTGCGAACTAAATAGAAAGTGTCTGCGTAACAAATCAAACATCTGTAAACGTAACTATTTTTCTATAAGACAATGCATGGGAATAAAATATTTTATATGATTGTTATACCTAAATACTGAACACTTGCCCCTCCCTAAGAAGTTCTTTCCAAGGAAAATACTTTTCTCCAAGGAATACCCTCTAAGAAGAAAATTTTCTGAACCATGGATCCTATTAGAGGTTAGAGAATATAGTAGAAAAACTTTCATTCGAAATGGCAATTAACTTTTCAAAATTTAAGGATGAGCCAAATATAAAGTAACCAAAATTCAAATGCCGATAAAAGACTCAGTGAGTGACTTTTTTTTTTGGTGTCGACGTGTAAAAAAGTCTCAAATTATGATCGCTAATCTTTTGCGTTTAGAGTAGTTTTGACATGATTACTATTATTTATAGAGCTTTGACTTTTGCTGTGAAATTAATGAAGCTAATATATAGATGATAATCAGATATTTTCAGTGGAGGGTTTAATCTCTTTTGACCTGTTTATGATTTTTAAAAAGTCTAGTTTCCGTTCAAGACAAGATATTTTTAATCAAAAATGGATAATAACGTATCTGCTTTCAAAAAGCCTAAAAATAGAGACAATCTTCTTCAACACGTCAACTTCTTTCCTTATAAGATGGTGACTATTCTTAAGCATTAAGCCATCGAATAGCGAATAAAACTCTATGTCGTTTTACTTTTTTAAACGGGAGAGCATTACGAATCATTATATTATATTAGAGTATTACTTTTTTAAATGAAAGAGTAATTTTTAAATGAAGGATAAATTATAATTACGTGACTAATTATAATTTATC
Organism: Argiope argentata; assembly: GCA_026289955.1. Taxonomy (NCBI): domain Eukaryota; kingdom Metazoa; phylum Arthropoda; class Arachnida; order Araneae; family Araneidae; genus Argiope; species Argiope argentata. The sequence continues at coordinate 5,817,089 of JAOUZG010033074.1, forward strand.
ATGTCATTTCTGTTTCATGTATTTATAATTTTTGTCACTTTTATAAATGGGATTAGCCAGGGCAATTAAAGATATATTTTTCAAAAGTTGCCATTCTTTTCAATTTAAATTATTCTAATGAGAAATAGGATTATAACTTATATTAATGCATAAAGATTAATATAAATTAGGAATTGATCAAAAGTCACCTTTTTTAAAATTAATTTATTAGCTACAGCGACATTCATAATCAGCCCGATAAGTTCCCATCTACCTCTAAAAATATGGAGAAATTGGGAATGCGTATTTTGGCATCTGATAATAGAAACGAACTGAATTAAAAAGAATATATTTGCAATGATAAGAAACTATTGTTCTTTGCTTCAAAATTTGTTTTACCGTTCGTCCTAAAATACTGTAAACTGTTAATTTTTTTTTACTGTTTTACAATAAAAATATATTCTATTTTTCATAGAATGTAGCATATAAGCTCTCATATCTATTTAATAACAACATTTTAAGTAGATTAAAAATCATCATATCTCCAGTTTTGAACCCTCATATCTCCTGTTATCTCCAAATGGACCTCTATACTTATAGAAATTTGTAAATTTTATAAGATACAAGAAGGGGATATCTAAGATTTATAAAAGCCCTTAAAAGTGAATAAGAACTAGTTGTTCAATTTAATACAAAAAAGTCCAATAATTCAATGTTACTTTTTTTTTATTAACGCAGCGAGAAAAAGTTTGGCGATATGATTTGGTAGCGATATTTTCAGCGATATGCTTTGGTAGAAAATTTTTTATCGGACTCTCATAAACCATCATTACTCACCAGAGCAAATTTTGATCGAATTAAATTAGTGCATTTCAAAATTCAAGTAACCACCATCAAATTCATCAATTTTTCAATCTAATGAACATGAATCATTCATTCTGGTACCTTCAACATAATTGACAAAATATACATATTTGTTGAAAAATCAACCACGAATGACAAGATGTTATTTTTCCCGTCTCTACAAAGTCCGTTTCTTACTGAATAAAGAGTCAATATGATTTTCAGATTTCTCTTTCAGCATGCTGTGAATTTCCCTCCTTCTTCAGATTGATTTTCATGTTTTGTCCAATAATCGAAGCCCATCAGTATCAAATCATCATTAATGATTACGTGAAAAGAAATATGTAGTAAGGTAGAAATATTTAAAGAATAGGAGATTATTTGAATATTTTTCATTTTCTCAAAATAATAAACGTTATTGAAGGTATAGAACAGTCCTTTGGTCTTAATGTCATTTCCTATCTTGTAATAAATTATTCAAAATGCCTGAAATATATATAAATATTTTTATTACATTAAGAGCCTGTTCCTAACTATCCCATGTTCAAAATTATCAGGAGTTATTGAGAACTTTTATCTTATTTCCCAGGTGAAAATCTAAAAATAAAAATAAAATCTTACCTAAACCGTTATATACTACAGGGCCAAGAAAAGCACAATTTAGCCGTTTGCCTTGCAAAAAGCTGACGTAGGGAATAAAAAATGACACTTACAATATTTTGGTTTTACTTTTTTTAATACAGTTGCAACTAAAGCATAAAAAGGGTTACAAAATTTTATTGATAAAAACAGGAAAGTGTGTATCGTCTTCATCTAGAGTGCCTTAAAGGAAATATGTTTCCCAGGACGCTAAGGCTTTAATGAGACATACCGCATTGCCGTAGAACTTAAAGATAAATGTTGTTGTTGTTGTTGTTACTAATATCACTAGCCATGGACAAGCGCGCTGACGGCCGTCAGCAATTTTAAGCCGATTGAGTGTTTTTTTGTTTTTCTGTAGCGCTAACTAGGACCAAGAGTACGACTTAGCTACTTCATGCATCACATTCTCTTGCACAACCCTTTCTTACAGGGGGATACATTCACACACCTCACAGATAGAACACAGAAGAACAACAATGCCCGAACCGGGACTCGAACACGGGGAAGACGCCCTACCTCTAAACCAGGACGCCTGCTTAAAGAGTAAATTACCACATTGACTTTAACTAACCAAGAAATTTTCTTCTTTTATGCATCTGCATTTTCTGTAAAAATGGAAAATATCTTTTTGTTGTTGCTGATGTTGATCTTTTCAACCCTTTTCAAAGTAAAACTGATATGACATGGATTGGCGTTTTCTAATAAGAGTATAACATGAATACCAATGAGGTAAGAAAGCTTCACTTAAAAGAGGGAGTCAACTCTGTCAAATGTCAAAAATAGTTATCCCTTTTTTAAAGTCAGGACATAAAACTAGACGGATGATAAAAGGGTTGATAAGATATACAACAAAAGTATAATCTTAAATGCGCCACTGATCTTCACAGATGGTCGTCTTGTTGACACTCCTGACCTCAAGTATCAGTGATAATGTGCAACACCTAGCACAACACTTCCTTTACATACATGGGCCTATGAATTACTACCCCATGGTGGAATGTACATGTAAAGATAAATTTTCAGCTGAGAAAAAAACTAAAGGTCTGTAGGAAAGGAACATCTCTTCTATTAAATTCAGAATTTGACTACTTTAAAGACAATAAACTTTAAAATTTTCCGTAATTACGATACAATTGACCCCAAGTACTTCAAAAATCCTATCGCAATTACCCCAGCCCTGCAAAAGCAACCCGAGTAATTAAATAATTGTCGTTATAATAGAAAGAAGGCAGGAAGCTGAAATTGAATTCTAAGGGTCATTACAAGTTTCGGTACTCTTCATCTCGTTGGATATATCACCACCATTGGAATGAAAGTAACTCGATTATAAAACGATTCTATATGCCCAAAGGGAAAGCGATAACCACGTCACTAATCCTACGGCTTTTCATCCTCGTACTCGCAGTGTCCCCCTCCCCCCACCCTTAAGGAAGTGAGTTGCCTAGTCTCAATGGGTTATTTATCTGTGCATCCAGTTTTACTCTAATAAAATTAATAGTATTAATAGTATAAACAAACTATTAGAATTTCAAACAATTGTTTCTTATTCTCCTTTAAGTTAACTAAATACAATTAAATCTGAAATAAAAAAAAAGCTTCAGAACGCGTTTTAGAAGAAGCAACTTAGAAAGATACAATCACTGGCCAATGAATTAGAAACCTTTGAGATTTGCATTTGAATGTGTGCTAGGGATGAAGTATGCAAATTTTTTTGTTATGACGTGGGTTACACGTGGTTAGAATGCTATTATAACTAAGGTGTAAGAGTCCTTTTCGCGATGAATGAAGTGAAATGTGAAAAACGACAGATCATTCACTATTTGAAAAAGGGCATATAGTTGATGCTCGTTTAGAAGGTGCCTCGATTTCGAAGATAGCTGATCTCACCGGGTTCTCAAAAGCAGCCATAACAAAGGTTTTCAAAAGTTGGAATCAGAACCCAAAGTCTTTCTCTAGAAGACGTAACTGCGGTTCGAGCACAGTTTTCCAAGAGCGTGATCGGCCGCGTCTTTGAAGAATTGTACAGTAGAACACGGACTCTGCTGTAATTCAACTGACACAAATCGTCAACCAAGGCTCTTTCCAACATATTTCAGCTCGAACCAGGCGCAGAGGATAGGGATGCATAGTGGAGTTCCTATGAGAAAACCACTCATTTTGGCCAGACACACAAAAATTTGTTTGCAATTGAAGTCGGGAAAGAAGTCAGTGGGTATCTGAGGATTGGAAACGGGTAATGTGATCGGGTGAATCACGCACGCTACACCTTATTTTGCACTGATGGAAGACGTCGAATTTGATTAGAACCCCACAAAGCCATGCATCCATCCTGCCTTACTCGTACTGTGAAAGGGTTTGGATGGAGTATCTTGGTATGGAGCATGTTCTGCTGGCATGGAAGTGGTGCCCTGGTGTTTCTCGAGGGTAAACAAACAGCCATGCGATACCTAGATATACTGGAAGATGAAGGGGACCCTGCAATGTTGCATTTTTATCCGGACAGCGACTGATACTTCATGGACGATAATGCAACTATACATCATGCCAGAAATTTTCAAAATTGGCTCGTTGATCATCAGTCTGACTTCCACCACCTTCCCTGGCCACCGCATAGCCCGGATCTCAATTTATGAAAAAATATGTTAGGGCTCCAAAAGATTTTTTTTTTTTTTTTGTTCGGGAACCCTTCTATAAAAATGAATAGTACTGTTTACAACACATCACTCTAAATGATACTGTATCATGATATAACATGGGGCAACGGCCCTTGTATCTTAAAGCCTTTTAATAGCATGATATTAGATTTTTGGCACCCCTCTTACAGAGTATAATTCTGATGTCCCTCTGTATGCCCTGTTTCGTCACACCGAGAAAGGATTTACCATATTGTAGATATATCGAAATTGATTTACTTTCAAAAAAATGAGCTTCAAAATTTTCTAATTTTTAACATTTATATTTATGTTTCTTCTCAAAGATGGAGCACTTATATACTTAATTTCCCTTTCTTTTTTTAGTTCGATTTGGAAATCGTAACAGGAGCAATCGTAGCAGCAGTAGTAGCAGTGACAATCAGTCTCTGACAGGAGAAGGATCCACCTTAAGTTTAGCAAAAGGATCCTTACAGCGACATTTTGAAATTTTATCAGAAGGTAAGCTAAAAAAAGCGTTTTTCTCCCTCAGACTGCTTTATAGCTTAGATATTTAATTACGCTTTAATACAACATAGATGAAAAAAATATTGCAAAAGATGAAAATTGTTTCTTTGAATGCAGGTACTATTCAAATGATGCAGTATGATTAAATATGGGCTTTCAACCATAATTTTTCATTTACGTGACATCCCAGCGAAGATAATCTTTTTTAATTACTAGTACGGTGAAGCAATAGGAATATTATCATTTATCTGTATGAAATTCACCAACATTCCGAATTATTTCTTACGGATAAGATGAAATACTGAGGAAAGAAAATCGATATGGGAGAATGAGGCAAGTTGAAAACGTGGCAAGGTTACGAATGACTCAGTTTATGTTCAATCTCAAATCTCACCAAATTAAGGATACTGTTAGCGCTCTACGCTTCTAGACACTAATATTTCGAACATAAAGCAACTGCCTCTATTTCGTTGCTTATTAGATGATGTTCGTATATTCTGATTGACGTGTTGTTATTTTCAATGTCTGTAACATAAAATCTCATTGATCGATTAGGAAGGAATACATTTGGCTGTTTTTTGTTATACATGACTACCGTAGACAGTAACCAAAAGAATCTAAATCTTTTACGGCTCAATTTGGGCAAGATAGCTGAAGTAAGTTGGAGACTTCACTATCTTGCTTCAAGTACTTCGCAATATTTTCTTTTTGGCATTTATGTGCGATTATTATTTACTTTGTAAGAGAGAGATTTCCTTGTCAATATAATCCACAAACTGTTTCAAACCCTACTGCAAGTCGCATATACTTACAGAGTTGGAGTGGGAGTTTAATGGCACAAAAGCCAAACATGGTCATGCTACATCAAGTGCTTAGTGAATATATAAACATATTGGTAGCGTAAAATTATGGTGAAAAAAGTTCTAAATTACGACTTATTTATTAAAAATACATATATTTAACAGATTCATATTCTGAAGATATGTTAGTTCCAAAAGGAAACAGGCTCAGCAAGAATATTTAAAGCACTAAAAGCACTCGGGATACAAAAAATAGGATTTGTTAGTGAAATTTGTTTTCTGATATCCCTGACATGATCTGAAAATTCCTAAAAATGTTCCTACAGGTTTTTACCTTCCATCAGGTAATTAGAATAGGAAAATTCAAAAACTACATATCGCTTAGTAATAACGAAAATTTATGGTCAATTTTTGATAATAAAAAATAACGGTTAATAAACAATTTTGAGTTTTATCAATTCGCTATTAGCTATAATTTTAAATTTGATAACTCTTTCTCTCCGAATTATTTCATTTTTTAAATATTGTTACGAATAATAATAGTAATTCTCACACAAGAGCGATAAAAGATGCTGTCTTTATTGTCTATGTAAACGCGTATTAATTATTCGCAACTCTAACTACAAAAATTCCCATCGAACTAACTCAATTCGCTAAGTTCAAATAACAGCGAAGTTATAGATCTGCGCAGCCGCGGGAGAAGAGACGGTCTCTCTAAGCAAACTAAACGTAGCTCGCTTTCCCACTGAAGTGGGCGGGGCTACCGTAGAAAGCGCTCGCTTGCTCCAGGCAAGTCTAGAAATTTCTCCCGAGTTCTTAAAGAACAAATCGTTATTTCTTAGCTTCTACTACACATTTTAACGTGTAGTAAAAACCGATAGCGACCTCATCACGTCACCAACGCATCTCTATGGCCAAATTGGTAAAATATGGGGATTTTCTGTTGTAAATTCCCTTAGAACGGTCTTTTTTGCTGATATGCGATTCCGTTACAATTAATTTTATACAATTAAACTATTTACAAATATATACAATATTTACACAACAATTCAGAAATATTTACAATATTTAAATCTAATTTACACAAAATTCATAACAATATCTCTCCATCATCTAAGAGAATCCTTTTCGAAACTAAGTGCAATGTAATTTTTTTTTATTGAATTAAAACAAAATGAGTTTTTTGAACAAGTATTAGTGAAAGAATTTGAATTACGTTGCAGTATTTCATTGATACATTAAAATTGCAATAGAAGATAACCCGATTGGCAGTTATAAGTTAACTGTTAAAAATATTCAAAATATATAAAATGTATTTTAAATTTTCGAAATGAGCCTTTTGTCATCCGTATTCCTAATTAATATTAACCAAATTTCTTTTAAACAAAAATTTCTTCACATAAGGCAGAGATGGTCCTTTTCTATTTACCAAGTTCATGTTTAAATGCTATCAACGTCATGTGAAAACATTTTTTTAAACTAAAAGAGATCTGGTACGAATTCTACGTACCATCAAAGTTAACAGGTGGTCATTGACATTCAATGGATTCATTATTCAGGTTTTTTATTAATTATTTTATCAGTTATTCCGAGAGGGTATAATTCAATCTTAAGTTTTTTATGCAAATTCCCTTAACTGTATCAAATTAAATGCAATATTTTATTTTTTATATGAAATGATGCTCCTTCCTGCTCATATAGAACAAATATAAAATCCGTTGTTCATCAAGAAAGAGGAATTAATTAGCATGAATATTTATGTTTCAATTGAGCCATACTGTCCATAAATTAAGGATAATGCCATCTCAGTAAATAAAGATTCTTAAAAAAAAAAACTTGGCGTATTCATAAAGCCCATTTATTAAACAAAAGATGAAGAACAAAAAAGACGATGTATGTAAGATTTCATTCATAAAAACAACAATTTTTGCTCAGAGTAATTACAAAAAAGTATAACCCTTACTTTACATGGTTGGTATAATGTTTAATACATTGTACGTCCCCCAGACTATTAAGTGCGGTCCTTAGAACGTAACAGTCTGATGAGTATCAAATTATCGATCCCAAATTGTCCATTCAGAATCAATGCTGTCTGAAATTTTGGTACACATGTAGGAAATGGTTGACGGGCTACTTTTCTCTTGGTCAAGCATGACCAGCACATACTTTATTGGATTCAAACCAGGTGAGAATGCTGATTATTTCATATGGGTGAGGTAAATGAAACACATCTGACAGGCCTGTGAACATATAGACTAATATGTCTCAAATATCTGTACACAGTTTGCTTCAAAGCTGTTGTACCAGTGGCTGAAATAATTGATGAGACATGTCTGATGCTGTGCTCCGTCTTCTTTTCTTTCTTTCTTTCTTTTTGTCAGTTATAACCAAATGCTGCTCATCATTCGACGTTGTAACTCGGGGACGACCTATACTGTAGCGTCTACTGCCATTTCTAGGCTCTGGAATCATTTCTAAAGCCTAGGGATGACACTTTGCGCAATTCCATGTTCCTCGGGTACTTCCATTTTAGTACACCCACATTCCATTCGGCCATTAATTCTACCACTGAAAATGCGCCTTCTGCGTTATAACTATTCCGTTAAGGCACTGAGCGGTTTACAGAACTCTTGTGAACAATTTTATTTATTTGTCATCAATCCTTATATACATCTCTCTTCCACTCTCATTATTTTTAATTAATATCGACGTCATCTGGTGGCATCATGTAATGTGCATATTATTCTTGAAGATGTGTGCGCTAATTTTACAGGTGAAATTTTTACTTTAGAGTTCGATTTCCGAGTGACTCTGAATCATCCTTAATTTATGGACATGAGAGTATTTGTGATTTGATCAAGATATTATTAGCCAGACAACTTGTAAGAAAATTAATCCATGCAGCTCTTAATTAATTAATGCAGCTCTTTGTTTTTATTATCATCTTAAATTAATCGGAAGAATTTTTGCTATCTATACTTATAAAAATAAATGTTTATACGTGTATCAATGTTATATATCGGAGATATTCAGACAAACCCATGGCTCTTACAGCCATGAAATGCATCGCACAAGTCATAATGACGACTCAATGCACCTCAAAGCTCGAATTTTAAAATTAACTGTACAAATTTTTTATCTAATGTTTTGAATGATTTTCCGCGTGTAATTTACCGTAGTATGATTTCTAATAATAAGATGGAAAAAATATACTGCACAGATGTAAAAAATAAATAATATGTATAAATAAATTTATTTTGGAGCTCTGACATAATTCACTGAATTTTAAGAAATCTTTAAATGCTAATAACTTTTCTCCCAAAATTTTTTTAAAAAAATGAAACTGAAATGTCTGCATCTAAAGTTCTATTTACATTAGTTTTTTTCACATTTCTAGATAATTCTTTGAATATTCAAATTTAAAACAAGAATGATGAAACTGCGTTCATTAATTCATTTTTAATTAATTGTTTACTAGATGAGTTTTAGGTGAAATTATTTCTTCGCTGAACTAGTCAGTGAAGAACTAAAACTTCTCATCTAAAAGTTTTGCTTCTTCATTGCTTTACATGCTGCCAAATTAGATAATAATTAATCCTGAAAATTTATGTGTAAAGAATGCTTATGTGGATGCAAAACCTTTTGTTGTTAGCTGAATTTGTTGACAGCCTTTTTAGAAACAGTTCGCTTGTGTGGTTTATATATGTGTTTGAATTCGCGAAATGAATGGGTCAACAATTTTTTTAATTTTTATTTTAGTTAGGTAGTTGAAGAAAAATGAATTTGGTCAATGCAGTTTCAGTTGAAATTAAATTCAATAAAAATAGATTTTTTTAAAAATTTAATCGAATGATTTTCAACTGAAATTGAAATTGAATTGAAATGAATTTGAAATTGAATAGGAAATTGGAAATTGGAAAATGAATTTGAAGTTGAATTCAATGAAATTTAATTGAAAATGAAATTGAAATTGAATCCAATGAAATTGAATTGAATAAAAATTGAAATTTAATTCTGAAACAGAAATTTAATTGAAATTGAAATTGAGTTATGTCCTGGTTTCAAATTTAATTATAAATTGAATTTAAATATAGGGCGCATTAAAATATTATTACATAATTTAACTCCTATAAAAAATCTATGCAAAGAAATTCGCTTAATTGTAACACAATTACAACTTAATATTATATAATCAAAAAGTATTTTTTGCGCAAATGGCAAGATACGTTTTATATAACGCATATCTCTCATGAAGAAAGGCAGCAGAGTATTAATAATGTGCCAGGAGGTCATAAATATTGATATTAAATAATTAATGTTTACAATGCCTGTTGAATATCAGTCGATACTTTTCCATTTAAAAAATTTTAAGTGAAGTAGAACGCTTTCAATTTTCCTGAAAAATAAAGAGTGGTGAGAGACAAATGACAACTAATGACGCACTTAGAAGTCGTAAACTTTCATATGAAAATTGGATTTTGAAAACAATTCGATGGTTGAAGTTGGTCAATTTTTCTTGCAATTTACTAAATAAAACATATAAAAGCACTTTTTTTTACTTCATTCTAATATTTCCTATCTCTCTTTTTTTGGTTTTGATTTCGCTAACATTCATCTTGTCAAGGGCAATGTCATGCGGTTATTACTAGTCATACCTAACTATTACTTCTTATTTGATAGCATCAACTGACAAATGAGGAAAAACCAAACGGTAAATGTCGTCATAGTGGAAATTAAAGAAAAGTTCACATTATAATAAAAATAAATTTTGCTCGTAGTTTCTATCCATCTATCTTTCCTTAAAAATGAGTTTTTTTTAATTCTTAGAGGCATTTATAATTAAGATTTAATTCAAAGTTGATTAACCCTACTCCTATAAATCCTTCATTAAATAAAAAAATAATTCAATCAAATAAGCCTTTGCAGAATAATCGTTTATAATTAATTTTAGATTCCAATTTAATTCAGATGCATCTCCTTTCATGCTGATTTTATGCTAATTTAATTTTTAATTTCTTCTCTTAATCTAGAATCATCACTGAAAGGATGAAAAAAATTCATTATACTTTTATATGACTTCATTCGATTTTAACTTCCTTGATGTTTAAACGAGGAAAACCTTTAAATAAAAATCTTATTTACTATTAAAATAAAATGTCATGTGTAAAATCTATACTTTATTTGGTTTATTATTAGGTAAATAATAAATGTCATTATAATGGATTTAACAAAAGTCATTATCAATTACTGATTTCTACACTTAAATTCGTACTTAAACATTCATTAAGCCCCACTGAGTTATGTATTTTTATTACTTTCAAGCTATACCGTCGAATCGATTGTGGGGATTCTACAACTTAAAAACGGACAACGCTGTAAAGAGAATTTCTTCAGGAGTTGAAATGTTATCTTTTTCCCTAGAAAAACAAACCTATTTTTCTAGACCGAGATTCTTTAAGCTTCGTTGGCTGTGGTGACAAGGTCTTGGCTTTCGAACCGTAGGGTTGCAGATTCGAGACTCGATTCCCCCAGGAAAATGTCGTTTAAATGGTCTCAACTCAGCCACCCAGATATAGTCCAATCAACCAAACCAACTCATGTATGATCCTCATCATCTGACCTCAGTTCAAAATTACGAGTCCCTTCCCAAAATAGTCCTAGTGTTGCTTTAAATTGGGACGCTAATATTCTTAACTAAGTTCAGTCTCGGGTGTTTAAGTTAGAGAAACAGGACACTTGCTCAACCTCAATGAATAAAAGTATATCATTTTGTAGGCCCAACTTCTATGTTGAAGCCTCTTATGAATTCCTGTAAAACATTCTCATCTAATTCTGGAATGCAAATAATTTTCTGAGATTGTTCTATTTAAATATCATTTTGAGCTCTCGAAAGAAGCAAAACAAAATTTTAATGATAAGAAATAAGTTGGGGTTATTTCCTCTGTAGAAATATGTATTTGATGCGAAACGCTTTAAAAAATAAAGACAAGATAAGGAATTTAGGGAGAAAGAAAAAATACTGATAGAAGGACAATTTGTGATCATAAGCAATCGGTTGTAGTTTTATTAGGTCAAAAATCTGAAATCCATTGGCTTATTTTCAATACTCGGGGTATTTTGAGATGGAATCCTAATTTTGAGACCTGATCAAAGGACGAAGTCGTCACCTGAGCTTCTCCAGCCCCCCTCCACATCCCATTAATGGAACTCCGTATATTCGTAGTTTATTCAGAGACATTAATCTAGTTTGTGTATAAATCAGAGCTACAGCAAAGGGGACGAAAATGTCTGAAAGAAAAAAAAAAGAATAAGAACTTGTTTATGAGCGTAATAGCTCTAGGAATCCAATAGCTTCTTCAATTCCTACCAAAGCTCATAGTAATTTAACCATATCTTTTGATTCTCTCTCCAAATCAGAAAATAATTTTGACTCGCGACATCAGATTCAAACTAAAACGAAAATCCCAAGTTTTCAGTAGTATTTTAAGTATTCTTAGTGAAACTGTACTTACAGAAAATTGAAATAATAGACAATCGACTTTAGATGTTATTTAATGCTTTTCAGTAGTATTTTAAGCATTCTTAGTGAAAATGCCCTTTCAGAAAATTGAAAGAAGAAAAGGCATTCGACTTTAAATGTTATTTAATAATTTTCAGTAGTATTTTAAGCCTTCTTAGAGACATTGCACTTACAGAAAATTAAATAGAAGAAAAGGCAATCGACTTTAGATGTTATTTAGTATCTCCTAAAAAAATTTTGTTAAAATTTGCAAGCCTTAACTAATTTATCTTATCAAAATGCCTCTATGCAAGATCAATTCATCTATAATAAATTCGTTTATGGAACATGTATTGGTTCATAATTGCTTCAATGCAAAATACCTCATGGTAAAATAATTTCCGATTTTGGGGTGTTGATTATTTTTGCGGTTAATCTATAAAGGGAATGAAATTCTCTCTAAAAACATTGAATAGGTACTGCTTTAAAATAAGTATTTGTTGCAAAGAACTTCCAGTATTGAGGGGGAAAATTTAGCAACAACAAAAAGGGAATAGTTAATGACAAACCAAATTCAAAATTGAAAAATGTCACTCAAAAAAATTACTGTTTCTCTTTTTTTTAAATCTGAGCATTGTAAATATTTTTAATTTTTCTCAGTTCTATTACATATTCGAAATACTCGATTTTAGTATATAATAAATAATCTAAATTACTAAATTCTGTATGTTTGTTAATTTGATCATGATGGTTGGTAGTTGCCTTTTTCTACTAGCATTTCCACTAATGTTGGTATTAAAAATTATAATCAAACTTCTCCAAAAAAGAACAAGATTTCATAGACTCATCAGTAAAATCATATGCAGAAGTAAAGTTATTTCTCACGGGGGGAGGAAATTCGCGTTTTGGAGAGCAACGTAGGTATCCAACAACGGTTCAGTCAACTGAACGACAAAAGCATTGTATATAAAAAGGAACTCCCAAATTTGCAACAAGCAGCTAACTACGCAACACAAAGTAACATTAGCAAAACAATAGCAAAAATTCATGCTGGCAACTAGGCAAGCATCATAGCAGCATCTAATCAAGGAACAACAAATTCCATAACGAGAAAAAAAAATTTCAAATAAAATTGCTTGATCACCCAAATTTGTAAGTCACATGTGAGAAATTCAGAAAACGAAAAAGTTCCCCATTCAGTGAAAGCAGATGCACAAACCTGCATCGGTATTAAATTCACTAAGTTATTTATCCAAAATCTCTTGAAAAATGTTTTACCCGATTAATGTTAAATAAATTGAAATGAAGGTAACAAGAGGAGGAGTGTATTTAACATTATCCTCGAAATCAGTCTACATCTAGAAAATTAGGTAACGGAAAATGTAGGGATTTTTTTTTTTTTTTGCAAAGTATTATCTATTCCTTTCTTATCTGAAAAGATTTGGGCTTACGATTTATTGCATTTGTGGAGATATTGGAATTGCACTTCACTAAGCCACAGAGGGATTTATCATAATTGTTCGTGAATTGTAATTCGTGAGAAACTTTTTAAATTTTGACGTTGGTTCCTTTTAGAAAATCGAGCCCAAATCTAAATCTGACTAATTTTACTAAACGCTTTTAAATGCCGTGAAAGTTCTCGTTATAACTTTTCCAATATAGGCAAAATTTTTAATGTTTTTTAAAAAATCATCTTGTTCAGTTAACATTCTTATTTTAATTAAAACATCTCAAAAGATATAAAGATTTTGCGCTTAAGATATAAATTATTTGACAGTAAAAATATTAAATTCAAAAGTACTTCAATTCCATGCAATGCCGAATATATAGCTGCTAACATAATAAGACAGGAAACGAAAATGCACAGAAATCACAAAACATTGTCAAATCCTAGGAATCAAGTCAAGAATGTCAATGCTATATGCTATATTATTAATTTTTTAAAGTGTAAGCCTATTCTTAAAAACTTTTTTATGCTATCAAAATGCGGATTTAATGATTTAGGGTTCGTAAATTATTGAAAACGAGAAAGTAGTTTCAAACCCGTATTTGCAAAGATATTAAAACTTTAAGAAAAATAAAAGCTTTAAAATGTAAGTAATTTTCTATCCAATAGTTTGATATAAGCGTGTAAGGTGAGACCGTGAGAGTTTTAAATATATTCAAGATAAACCAAAATGGAACCAGTAAACATACGCTGCAATATCAGTACCGACGTTCGCAAAGACCATTGCCAAATTTGAAAAATAAATTAAGAACAAGGATAATAGGAATTAAGTAGATGAAAAATTTCCAGAAAACATAGGGTCGCAGGTAACGTTTATTCGGTAAAAATTGCAATAAACAGACGTCGAAAAGACAATGTGACTGCCAAAGGCAATGATCCTATGAATACGAGGATTAGGAACACGGTAATCGAGAAAAGATATTCTCGTATGTAAGTGATTCATGCTTTCGAAAAAAATAAAAGCAGTGTTCAAGTATTCATTAATGAGCATTGCAGAATTGATTATCGTTAAAGTATTCATTCGTAAACAACAAGTCAGATTTCAAGAATGTAACTAAAATGTGCGGGTGTGTTCATCATGCATTCATCTAATGCTCTGATGAATTATTGTCGGTGTTCCCTTCAGTAATCCGAAGGATCTTCGGTAGTCTTGAAAGAAAACAAGGCTCCACTGAGACGTTCGGGCAGAAGATACAGTTCAAATAGTGGACTCTGCCCAGATGTTAATATAAGACTTGTGCTGTATTTTCACCGATATAGTGATGTGGGGATTTTCGAATGGTCAAAAAGTTCACATTGTGCGTTTTGAAGACATTTTATCTCGTAAAGCAAACTTCATTTGAGAATAAAGCTCTAGCAAAAAAGTGTGCAGCTTCCTGATTGGTATCAAGTATCCAGCCAGCAAACCTCACTCAATTTCCGATTTTTTTTTCTTTTTAAAAACGTTACTTGCGATCTGGTAATTTTTCATCTATTTAATGTCTATTATCCTTGCTCTGAATTTATCTTTCGAATTTGACAATGCTCTCTGAGAGCATCGGTACGATGTTGCAGCGATGTTTTCTGATTCCTATTTTAGTTTTTCTCGAATATCTTTAAAATTCCCTAGTTCTCACTCTACATGCTTATATCAAACTATAGAATATAAAATTCCCTACATTTTTAATCTTTTATTTTTCTTCCAGTTTTAATATTTTTGCAAATATGGGTTCTAAACTGCTTTTTCGTTTTCAGTAATTTACCACCCCCTGTGTGTGTGTGTGTGTGTGCATGCGCGAGTGTAAAAATGTTTATTTATATGTGCAAAATATATATCTATATAAAATTTGTAGTCCAACAAATTTTTTTCTTACGGCAAACAGCCTTGAAGCTCATCTCTGATTAATGAAGTTAAAATTCAGTACGTTCAGTACGTTTTTTCATACTATAAAACTCAATCCAGTTTATATCAAGCATTTAAACTAATATATGGACTACGGATATAATGTTTAGTTTTAGATTTGTAAGACTATTTGTGTTAATAAAAAGTATTTCTGCTTATTACAATTTATTGCTCGTTGAAAAGTTTAATTTAAAATTTTATGAATTTGATTATATTTATAATAGAATAAATTTAAAATATGTCAGAACATTTCATTACCCTTTTTATGCTATATTTATGCACGCTAAATTCAGTTCATTCTGCGCTTTTAAAAATATCTATTATATCATTCAAATTTTAATACTTGTGTGTTAATATTTAAATTATATTGTTTTAACTGTTTCGGAAATTTTTCAAAACTTCTTAAATTCTTTATTGATTTAACAGCAATGATAAAAGCTTTATGACATATTAATGCTATTAAGTGACAAAAAATTAAAAGATTAAAATTGCAATTTATTCGCCATTTGTTAAATAAATTTTACTTTTGATCAAACATTTCATCTAGTCAAAATTTCATAAATTTCAACCTCAAAATTTTAAAATCAGCTCTCAATTATTCTCGAAGATTTTTCTTCCTTTCTGATTCCTTTTCTTTCTACAATATGGACTTTTAAAACTTCAAAAATATATTACTTTTTGAACTTTATAACTCTGAAAGTATTGCTCATTACATTAGGTTATTTTTTATTTATGATAAATTTTATCGTTAGATCTCTTCATCTGTCATTTTCACATTATCTGAACTTTAATGATCATCAATCTTGAAACGAACTTTCAATGCTTATAGAATTTTCGATACTTATCGAACTTTCGATACCCATCAAAATTTTTATACTTATTGAATTTTCGATACTAATTAAACTATTGATCTTGGTAAAATATTTATGTTATTGAGAATAAATCTTATAATGTCTACCAACTTGATTCTGAGATACCGCATAAGAAGCTTCTCGAGAAAGGGCATATATGCTGGTAGATTGATAGATCTTTATTATTAGAATTTGTTTCAGACTGAATGGAATATGTGTCGGGATTATAGATGTGAGATGTTCGTAGTTTTTGTTTGTTTGTTTGTTTCACATGCTTCCATGTACCTTCAAAACCATATAATATTTCAGAGCTTTATCAATGTAAAAATAATTCTTCATTTCTATTTCATAATATATTATTCATTAATTTATTTTTCTTTGTATTTATGATAAAGATAATTTTTAATCATAGACCCGTCATATTGATATCTATTTTAGTTCTCTTAGAATTTCATAGAGTATTCAGTATTGATCGAACTTTTAAGAGCACAACGAATCAGTCTTAGCCATATTTTTCAATATTTTCTTTTTCATTTCATTAACATGGCAATGAAACTAGTTTTATGTTGATAAATTGGACAATGCTAAAAGTTATATATGGAGTAATAATAAAGGCTTTATTTTAGATTTATTTCTGATTACATGATTAAATAATATATTGCACTTCTTTCACATGACTTCAGAATTTAAAAAAGTTTTTCCTTTTCAAATGCCCATTCATTTGAACTATATGAAAAATTATCCCCCACTTATATTATTTAAGTAATTATTTGCTGAAATATTTTATTTGATTTTCATGATAAAGATCATTTTTAACAATAGTTTTTTAATCTATAATTGTTTTTAGCCATTTTTAATGTTCTAATTTCTGCTTTATAATTCGTTTTTCACAATATATATAAGTATTGATAGAATAACTCTGAATGCCATTAACCTTCAGAAACATAACTGAAATATCTCCCCTTCTGCATTTATAGCTTAACACTAGTCAGAAATAGGGCTGGATGATAGCTGTACTTCATCATCGCGATATATTGTCCAGGACAAATCATTATTTCTCTATATATCGGAATTTATTGCAATTATAAAATACAAATGAATTTGAACATTTTAAATTATTTCCACAGATTCTGTTAATAGGTTGCCATATCAGATCTTCTCCAAACGAAAGAAATTTTATTTTATATTTGTGGATTTTTATTTTATATTATAAAAGTATCCGCACTTTTTCTTCCAGTTATTAAACAATAATTATGTAAAAATCCTTCAATAAAGTATGTCAATATCAAAAATTATCTGCGTTTAAACATTTATAATTTATTTCATTTCTTAAATAAGGAAGAGATTTGTAGAATTTCGCCTTCTTTACTGCTAATTCAGAAAAAAACATTTTCTTTCACTTTTGACAAAAGAAAAAAATAATTATAAAATATCAATGCCTTTCACAGGCAAAATTAAGTATTTAAAATTAATCCAATATACAAACCATAATTTTTATTTTAAAGATATTAATGGTAGATTTAATTTAAATATACCATTAGAATTTCAACTTAATTTCTAGATAAAATGATTACAGCTGAAGAGATTGTGATATAATCTACACTTTCAGAAATCAAAAAGAGATGTTAAAAAATATAGCGATTCAGAAATGCTTAAAATATAAAAAATCAAGTATTATTGAGTACTATTAGATATCGAAAAAGCCAAGACTGAACAAAAAACTTACGTTTCTATATATTAATAAATTTTTGGTTATTCTTTAAATGTTCAGGAGAATTATGAAATTCGAATTATAAAATTAAAAATAAAATAAAAGTTTGAAGAAAAGTTATATAAAATAATTTTATGGACTAAAAAACTACCACTAAAAGTAATATTTATATTGAAAACAAAACATCTTAAGTAATTTTAATGAGGGGCATTTTTAAGCAATTCGAAGTACCTCATATGTGAAAATATAAAAAGACCACGGATAAAGAAAAGAAAAAAAATGTTTTTTAACTATGTAGGTGTGTGAAAAAAGCGCATTATATAAAGCTGCAACATATTAACTAAAATAAGCATTAGTATTAAATTACATCAGTCTTCTGACATATCTTCCTGTAAAAATTGCTCTTCCATTAATATCGAACCGGTTTCCTTGTCATATCCTCTCCACGAATCGCATACAAATTATGTTCCTCTCATATACAATCTGAAATAAATCAGAAAAAAAGTATATTATTTCATTAACAAATATATCCCTTCCCTAAGCGGTTCCAATACGATGCTTTTGAGTAAAATCGGAAGATATTGTCAGTGATGCTTATAATGGTATTGAAAATTCCATCAGAATTGGAAGTTCGATTGAATTCGATCAACTTCGAAAGTTTGATCAACATTGAACAATAAATAGAGTTCGATGCTCATCTAAATTTAAATAATTATCAAGGAATAGGAAAATCAATTTACCTCTTGAAATAATCTTTATTTCAAATGTAAAATACAATTATTTTTATACAATGAAAAAGTGGCAATTTTTTAAAACACGAAAAGTGTTACATTTCCGAAAATATAAAAGTTTATACCACGGAGAAACATTTGGGTTTAAAAGGAAAAAGGAAAAACAAACACAACTTCCACTAATACTCAATCTGAAATAAATTTGAACAAAAGTCAATCATTCCTTCAACCACTATGCTAATTCTCGAAGCAGTTTCAATGATATCCTACAAAAATTTAATTTACTAAAATAACACTGTCATTGCAAAAATCTTGGAAAAATTGAGATAAAAACGCGAAAAATAAGAGTTAACAGCAAATTCTCAAGATTAATTTTTCCTCTTATGATAACATTTCATTCCTCTTCACGCCTTTTTTTTTTTCACGTTTTCCCAACCGTCAGTTTATAATCACACAAAAATGAAGGACAGCAAAGATAATCCTTTGAAGTCCCCTTTAAGCGTATATCTTCATTTTCGAAAGGTGGGATTAACACATATATGTCAATAATAAAAGTTCCAAGTAAATACTTGTAATCGAAAATAGAAATTAATAGTGCATATAGATTCTTTGAATCGTTTTTGAAAGTTAGTCCGGATTCATCGTCATGATATCGATTAATCGAAAATTGATACAGCCTTATAGCCGACAAAGCTAAGTATTTGGGAGCGGTAACTATAGCATAGTTATAAAGAATGATACATATAGCGGCAAGATGACGAGAATGACACCTGAATTGGTACCCCGTCTCCGCATCGCACCACACCACACCAGCGGGAGAACGTTTGGCCTGACGTATTTAAAGTGTAACAGACCCCCTTACACGACAGTTCTTCAGTGGAATCGGGTCGAGCCTGAAGCTCTACGACTCACACACCAAGACTTTACCACCAGGTCATCGTGGCCTGTATAAAGCATGGATCTTCTTTAACACCTTTAGACTAAACCCACTGGCACTTTTTCATTTTTATTAGCGTTATTTTCAGTTGCTTGTTTTCTTTAATACATTCCGTATTCAAAGAAAATCAAACCAAATCTCACTTCAGTGTCATTATTCAAGAACCTTTAAAAGTTATTTGAAAGGTAAGTTGCAAAGTTATACCCTTCTTGGATCTGTAGGATCTAGTGGCTACGAGTAATATTCAATTTTTATTTTTGGGCTTTCCCCTGAGAAACAAGACAGTGCTCTCTTTTACCTCCTACAATTTTTATCATGAAGTAATCAGGTATAGGTTTTTATAGTATCGAAAAATTTGTATTTTACATGTATTTAGAAAAATTTATTAAATGATAGAAAGTGATATTATAACTATGAAAACGATATATTCATCATTTCACGTCAAATTAACAACTGACATTTTTGCAAAATCCACCATGTGATCTATACACATTCATGAGTGTTATCTCGTCCTTAATAAACTAATTGGTTTTTGTTGTCAATTATTGAAGAATACAAGAAAGTCGACATCGAAGATAAAAAAAATAATGCTGAATGAGGAAAGTAAATGTGATGTGATTTTGAAAATTTTCAATAAGAAGTAGATGATGTGAAAATGAAAGATATATTCTTGATTTTTATACATACTTTGATTAATTGTGTTGAAATTAACAAAATGAATACATGTTATTCGCTAGTCTGGAAGGTTGATGTTGACAGACATAAATTAAATCGGTGGTTAAAAGAACGCCAATTTGATTGGATCTAAATTTGGATAGTTGGTGATGATTTGTGATTTTCGAGAGTACAACAAAGATTTTTCTGTCAGTTTTTATCACTTAAGTAATTTTATTTGAATTTTCTTTTATAATGTAGCAACGGCATAATTTTTTTATAATGAACTTCAATGAGATGCCAGTGCTTTGCTGGGATTTCTCGCTTTATTTACTGAGTTTATTTTAGATTGGTTATATAAACCGTTTTAAAGCAACACTAGGGCTATTATAAAACGGACCTCATAATTTTGAGCCGCGGTCGGGTGATGAGGATGGTATCTGGGCTGGTGCACCCCTCTCCGAGTTTCTGCGCCACGCAGGAGGGTGTTTGGCCCCAACAAATTTAGCGCGCACCAGGCTCGCTTACACGACGGCTCTTCGACGGGATCGGGTCTCGAGCCTGATGCCCTCCGATTCCGAAACTTTACCATCTTTAACATCGAGACTTTACCATTAGGTCACAGCGACCAACTTATTTACTAACGCTTTATATTTGATGTACTTGTCTGGGCGTAATATTTAAGCAAATAAGCGTCAGGCCACTATTTTAGGAAACACTGTAGAATCCTGATGATGTATATCATGAGAAGTTTGCTGTGGGAAAATTCTTTCGAGATAGAAAATCCCCCTAAATCAAGAAAGTCCGCCATGTGGAACGTAGCCGTTTCAATTTTTTAATCGAATTCATTGGTATTCTGAATTTTATTTTAATTCGAATTCATGCTTATTTTAGTTATTTAAAAGTCGGATCTAAAAATCGTAAGTTTTTATTATTATTACTATTATTGTTTTACTTTTTCAGAATTGATTAAATACATCCGAGCCCTGTGACCTTAGTGATTACAAGTGAATATTTTTAAGAACTTTAATTCAGACAAAGATTTTAATCAGCCATAATTTTTTTAAAATCCAGAAAGCAATAAAAAAATCGCGACTTTTTTCAAAGATTTTGCACACGTTAGATGTGAACTTCATTATTTTAAAGTTAAGATATACAATTGCTGAATTCAAAAGGTTCTACTCTGTGCGCTGATTAAGATTTCTCATTCATTTATCGAAATTATAATTTTTGAAGCTTGTTAAGTTTAATTATAATTACTTTATTTAGTACTTAATTACTTTTTTATTACTTGCGAATTATTTATAAAATTGCTATGTATTAAAAATAAATATTTACTTTCAGTCTTGGTTTGAAATTTCCTCTAGCCCTGCTGATTTTTAAACCTAGTTTATCTTAATTTTCCAATTTTTGGACAAATCAAAATTTTACTGTGGTCTCGTTAACTTCGATCAAATTAAGCTCTTCTTTAATTATGTTCGATACCTGAAGTTAATTCATGATCAAAATTGTGTTGTGACCATTTTGTTTCGATATTCATATGAAGAAACCGTAATGCAAAGAAATTCACTTAGTTTAGTTTAGTTTAGTTATATTAAAGTTCTATTTCAAAGCAACAGTAGGGCTATTTTGAGACATATATCGTAATTTTAAACTGCAATCAGATGTCGAGGATGACACCTGAGCTGGTATTCTCCTCTCAACGCTTCCACACCACATCAGCAGGAGAACGTTTGACCCCGACGGATTTAACGAACACCAGACCCACTGACACAACGTGTCTTCGGCAGAATCGGGTCTCGAATCCAAAATCCCGCGGTTCAGAAGCAGAGGTTTATCTCTAGGATACCGCATCCCCAGAAGTTAGCAAGCTCCATCCCTCCGCAGTCGCTTGTTATGCTGAAATCAAGTCGCTTAATGTAATGGAATAAAGGCCTGATAAAGAATTTAGATTGGACTGGGTCATAAGACGAGTTTTGATCGACCGTTCCCTTGCAGAAGCTTTATTTTCGTGCAATATACGTATAATTTCGTTTTATGAGATTTGAATAATTCGACTACCGATTTTAAAGTAAAGATTCACATAAGGTTGCTTCCTCAATTTTGATTTTCCAAAGAAATAAATTTTTGTTGTTAGGATGTTAGTTATTGATCCTCGGCATTACAGACGGATTCTCAGTGTATTTTCCAGGGAAGAAATGGAATAAATAATCTTTTGATTCGCTGTCTTCTGACTGTCTTACGGATAGACTGGCTTGAGTTAATTAACGCTTACCACTAAAAATAATCTTTATGCACCTTTAGATAAAAAGGGAGTCATCAGCGACTTGTAAATCTGTCAAAGAAATAGTAGCATATATTCGGATATACTGACAGACCGTTGCTTCCGACAGCACAAAATCTTCAACTATGGAAACTGAGCCTATTTAAAGTCCTTGTTGAGTTTTCGATTTGGTTATGCTAATTTTGTATGATCCTAAGTGTTGGAACTGATTTGTGTTTTTGATATTTAGAAGGTATGCTATCGAGTGAGTTTCCACCCAATATGATACAGTACACTCCGGAGTATCCGATTCGTAATTATCCGGTTTCCGTACTATTCGACCTAATTTTATTTTACCGTAATTAAATGAGGAGGGCTTGGCATTGCATTGGCAACATTGCTAAGGCATTAGAAGGGAGCATTTGCTACCATCTTCCTGCTTGTCGTCTGAAAAATACAAGTTGTGACAGGAAAAGAGCAACGTTCTGTACTTTGTTCATTTTTTCATCAGCGTGGAACGAGCCTCAATTATTGCCATTGTTCCTGACTCTAACCGTACAGTACGTACAGTATTCATAAATTTACATTCTACGTGGTTTAAGATAAATTGAGGCCTTAGCACTCAATAAAGTTAGAAAATAAGTATTATAACAATGAATTTTGGCATTAAAACTTCGCCTTCTGGTATTGGTGAGTAAAGAAATGATTCCAGAGAGCTCTGTACTATCCGGATTTTTTTGTTATCCGACCTGCCCTCCGCCCCATTAAGCCGGATGGTCAGGTATGCATCGTACTTAGATATCTAAGACGTCTATTGTAGGGATATTTTTATTATTTATTGAAGAATTTTTATATTGAAGAAGTATTTTCGACTGTTTTTCATAAAATGTGTCTCCCGTTTTAATATAAAGCTTTGTGTGAGTGTTCTAATTGGAATAAAGATAATAGTGCTATCATTTAATAATTCGTAAAGAAGAGATAGAATTTGCAACATATGCAGCCAATCTATCTTAGGACAATTTTCTAGACTTTAGAAACATGTTTCCAATGTGCTGGGCATTCGAAGAAATAATTTACTCTTCTAAACCCAGCTGTATTCTAATTGCTGCAAAATGCTCTTTGTGCTTTTTCTCATGTAGTTTATATTTTAGAATATCTTCCAGGATCTGAAAGGTTGGTTATAAATTTAAGTTGATTTTGACATTTTTGGATTAGATCGCATTAAAGGTTATCAAAGAGCCTCTGATTTTAAAGAAAGATTAGCATTGTGTCGTGTTTTCTACTTCAGAAATATTTTATTTTGTCGAGGAAGTGAATCCAGATATCGTGGTTGAAATATTGTATCGTTCCTGAAACCATATTAATAGGAAAATTTCTGGGAGTTTAATTTCTAAACCATGATTGGGTCAGAAGTAGGATAACCTGAAGTCCCGGGCTAAACCTTTTACTCTTGCATTTTAAAGGGACTTGAGGCAAATATAAGGGCTTAAAAAGGAAGGAAATATCGTTATTTCTCTAGAATGGAACTCTTAAACTGAATTTACAGAGACAAAAATAATAATACCTGTCTAAAGGGCAATCCAAGAAAGGATAGCCCTTATGTCTAATTATTTCTTTAAAAAAGTTAAGTAAATTATATAATTAATTATAAATAATAAATTTATAATTAAAAATATTTAAATTGCATATTGATCGAGAAAAAATGAAGTTCTATGGGGAATGGTAATAAATATTTGTATGCACAAAATTTTTAAGCAAATCTTATTTGTATTTAAAGAAAAAGAATACACAAAGTTTTTGCCTTTTATTGTCATTCTAGGTTAATTTCTTAAAACAGATTAAATTTTTATCATGTGGGAACGTGATGTTGTTTTCTCTAGGGGTTTTTTGAATAATTGAAGGCATTAAATAATTGAAGCGCGAAATTGCGTAGGCAATGAATAAAACATGAGTGGCAATATTCATCTGCATCTTTTAATCGCATACATTTTTACCTGCTTTTACCAGTAGTAAATAATTATTATGTACACATCTTTGAAAGCAGAAGCGTTTTTAAAAATTTAATCTGCTTTTACCAGTATTGCTTTATTATTAAGTAACATGCTTTGACAGCAGATGCGTTTTAAAAAAATTGACGCAGAACTATGACATCATTGCTGTTATTTGATCTCGAAATCGGTCGAACTCCAACACCTTGTTTGCCGGCTATAAAAATTGGAAAATTAAAGCTTTAAAAAATTATTATTTTTATATATACCTATATATAGAGAGAGGAATAGAGACGGATAGAAAAGTCTCGCGATTGTTTCAAACTGGTTTAAACTGGTTAACGACTAAAATTAATTAAAACAAATGAGGATTTCAAAAATAATTATGTTATAACACAATAACTTAAAATTTGCGATCATAGATTTCATTTTCTTTTTTATTTATAAATTAGTCACTTAGGGTTGAATTTCATTTTTCAGATTCCCGATGTAGCTCTCGAACAGGTAGCTCACCAGTGGACTGTCGTAATCTGTGTAAAATTCCCAATTCTCCTGCTCCCAGTACTCAGTTGTCAGCTAGCATCCATTCCTCTGCGTCTTCTGAAGATTCTTGGAAGATAGCTGCCTTGAGAAGGGAGGTCAATGTATTAAAAGCCGAATTGAATCAATCCAGGCTGAATATCGAGTTCCTCCAGCAAAGAGAGCACAAGATGAAAGAGAGGTAAAATCACGCAAATGAGAGCAAAAATATTTGCTTGCCTCCACCCAGGACTCATCAAAACGTTAATATTGACATGGAAATTATAGTTTATTTAAATTTCATTAATATCGAAAATTCTCCTTATACATGTACAAGAAACGCCATCAACTTTGCATCAAATTATGTTCTTTATTCGAATTAAAAATTAATGAAAAATTTAATTTTATGTTAAAAGCAAAAAAAACCTGTAAAGTCGATAAGATATCACTTTTTCAATAGCTGCGACTTTTAAATAACATTTTAATTTCCATAAAGATTATTGATTTGATTTCAATTAAATTTTGTCAATACTTGCAACTGCTCATAATTTTAAATATGAATCCTTTTTATGACTAATAAATCGTTAAGATTATGCTTTACTTAAAATATTAACCGAGGATTGATATCGGAAATAATAAATTCCTATGTCTTTTATAAAATAGGTCTTCTTGCGAAAATTTTAAACAACTGTTTTGCTTCCTATTAAAATTCTTACTTTGTTAATAAGGGAAAATGAGTTTATTATTTCTAAATTGCTACATTAATACTTTTGTCCATAGACATTAACAAGCTCAAAGACATGAATCCATAGAATTCATTTTCATTATATTGAAAATCGCGTGAATGCTATAGCAGTCAAATTCACGGGCCAATATATCATACAAACAATTCTATATCACATTAATTTATTACATTTTTAGTAGCTTAAAAATAATGAGTAACAGGTTCATTTAGCTTTATATTATTCTTAGTTTTTTATTAGCTTTATTATTATATTTTTATTATTAGCTTTTGGTTATTATTTAGTTTTTTTCTTTCTACTATCATGTGTGTCTGTTTTCTAATTGGCTTGAATTCTATGATTAACTGAATTTTGAATTATTCTACTTTTTCCGGTCTTTAAATAAAACTTGATGTACCTTTAAAAAGTAAAGAATTAAGTGACAAAAACTGTAGTTTTTTTTTGCTTTATTATTTAAAGTGACTTCATATAAGCTTGCAATTTCATTATCATAGTTTACATTCATTGCTCTTGTCAATATACCTATGAATGCTAATTATGAAGTTATGCATTTATATGATTACTGATTTATAATAGTTATACGCATCGTAATATTCATCACAAAGAATAAATACAGCTAAAAAGTATGCAGCAATGGGACCCTTCAAAAAATTTGCCAGAAACCTTTTCGTTTCATTCACCATCAGTTCATTCCGTTTCAAGTGCTTTGGAAACTAAATTGCTTCAGAAAGAGTAATTATGAGAATGCCAAATGCATTTTTCACAACCATTGTTTTTTCTTTCAATTAAACTTTTTAAGGAATTCAATCAATAACGATAATTGATATAAAATTATTTTCTTATAGTTACTTAGCCTAAAAATATATCCTAATCTATCACTTTAAATATCTTGTAAATTAAATGAAATAATTTCTAATCATATCTTAACACACAAAAAAGAAGGAATAAATGACTAAAAATATGAAATAAGAATTTAAATTTAAGAGACACTAAATGCTATAATTGAGATGTTTTAGGAGCTTTTGTAACGCAATAAACTTACAAATTAAGAGACTTTCAAATTAAAATGAGATTTTATTTAAAAGCACAGACTTTTTTCTGGATAAATGTTCTTTCCATTTCTCATGAAAGTGAAATTACTCACAGGAATGAAAGAATGTAAAGGAAAATTTATATCTCAATTGGATCTATCTATATAGGATCTCAAAACTATCTAAAACTCTATTTTCACAAATGCTTTTCTAGAAAAAACAATGAATTTTATGAACGAAGTACTTAGTAGTGTTTTAGGAAAGTATAAAACAAAACCTTCTTGGATTACTTTTCAAACTAAAACCATTTTTTATCGTCCATTTATTTGAAGTTTTTCTATCGAGGAAGCATTACTGATTAAAGTAAGTATTAAAGCTGCGATAAAGCTTTGACGAAGTTTAAATAAAATCCGTATGAAAGGTACGTTACCCTATTTATATCTCAGTCAAGAAGACTCAACGCATTTTGGATAAGCTCATAAAGAGTAAGTAACATGTGTACGTAAGAAAAAAAAAATGTATATTTGATGAATTAATAAATATCACTATTTGGTAAATGCTCCATTTATGCTTACAATCTCACTCATAAACATCATTAAATACCAATTATATCAATCAATATTGCGAAAATTTGATTGAATTTATGAAAATATATTATTGAACATTTCTCCCCTTTTTAAGAAAAATCTTTTTATGAAAATTGTACACCCTCTCATTTAAATGATAACTGACTTTCATAATGCTTCTATTTGCTGATATTTTTCACAATCTACAAATAATTTTGGCTCACAGAGTTTTTAATAGTTTAATTTTATTTCACACATCAATTTTAAAAATAAATTATCCACAATATTTTCATGCCGGTAGCAGAGGATAAGAATTTAATAAAATGCATGCAAAGTTCCTGCTTTGAAATAGTTAAACTGCAAATTATTATTTCTTTTATCAAAAGTTATTTTACTATAGGTCATATTTTTTATTACTTATCTACACAATTATTAGCAATATGAATCTCTTCAAAATTTGATTAATTGTGTCGTTAATTTATTTCATTATTATGGAATAATTATTTCCTTCTTATTAACTCACCTCAATACATTTGCTTTTAAGAAATTGAACAGCTTTTTATCTATGAAAGTTCTTTATTATTAAATAAGAAAGATTCTAGTAAAATTATACATAAGAATTATAAAGGAGTGTTTATAAAATTTCAATAATTTCATTGCCAGGTTAGCTGAGCAAGCCCGCCTGATGCTTGACAGAGGAATACGATTTGAAAACGTAGCTTTAGGGGAAAGAAGACCTACAGCTCTCATTCGGAAATACGGAAATCTGTATGCTCAATCCAGAGTGGACACATTAGATGCTTTGGACAGTATACCGGAACTGGAACGTGCTCATGATTTAAAGTCAAAAATCTTATTCTCAGCTGTTGTTGTAAGTATATGCAATAATAAAACAGTCATTGTTCCTTTTCAGCAAAATTAATTTTCATATAAAAAAATCTAATATTTCTTGAATCCAGTTTCCTTATCACTGAAAATTACGCCTTTTTCATTAAACTTTAGAAAATCGAGACAATCCAAAGTGAAGAGATTTTGGAGATTTTTCAAATATGCTAAAATCTCTTTTAAAAATTGAAAGAATTAAGAATTAAAAAATTGAAGAAATGCAGGGTAGTTCTAATTTTTGAAGGGCAGTATAGGAAAAGTGTTAAGACATCCCTTTTCAGAACACTATAGAGAAAAACTCTAAATGCAAGTCTCATTTAAATTCGTATCATAATGAATGATGTAAAAGGAGAGAAAAAAATCAACTATTAAAATAATATTTTTTACAATGGAGCTTTATAACATATGTTCGGGGATTAAATCGATATTCGACACTTATGAGAGTCTTGTAGTATTTCTTGTATTTCTGTCTTATCCCATTTGTCATGGAAGGATACCTAAAAAAACTATCAAGCTTCAGGTTATCCAGGGAAAAGAAATAAAAAATACCATAAAAATAGACTCAACTGATTAGCAGTTCTACTACCAATGACGAAAGGTACCTCTATAAGAAGTCTATGCACCAGACACTCATAAGATCCCAGTCAATAAAGTTACCAAAATATAAAATTTCAGAAATAGAGTAAAATTAAATTTTTTTCCAATGATAAATCACAACTAAAGAAACATTTTGCTAAAGTCCCCTAAAACTTCCGTGAATTTCTTCAGCTACCCCGCCCTCCTCGGCTCTTTCAAAGATTCAAAATGCCATTATTCATGGAACTGCCATTATCTCTGTAATTAATGATCGGATCATCATTATTTTTCCATTTTATTTGTTAATAAATATCTGAAAAAATATCTACTCATATTTATACTAAAAAAATTATTATTTTTATAAATTTAGAGTATATGTGAAAAAGTAGGGGGTTTTTTCGAACTTTTTATTTTATTAGCAATATTTTTTGTCATGTATTGTAAAATTCCTTTCTATGAAAATTATAATCTGCTCTTTTTTTTAAACTTCAATGATAAGGTTAGGACATAGTGGACTAGGAAATATGGGTAGGAAAATGGTGGAAAAGGGTAGAAAGCATGATACTTAGCCTGCGATACTCTTTTTCATGTATAGTCGCGGAGTAAAAAAGAGCAACTCAAATTTATTCTTCTGTCAGTCATCACATACGGAAACTAAAATAAGGATTTTATATTTAATAAGGTATACGAAGAGATTATTGGTCAAAAATACCCATAAAGGATTATTTATTTATTCAAAATTATATAAAATTTAAATATTCCAATAGCAACACCCTTTTTGTAATGTCATGAATAGATTTCACTTGTTAAAATTATCCAAGTTTCATTGAGGTTAACAGCGAGAAATATTTGATATTTTCTAATGTTTTTTTTTTTTTTTTCATATTTATATATTCTTTAGGCGTCAACTATATAATTCTTTTTTTACATATAAAAAGCCTTTTCAAAGTTAAGTATGCGTTATAATCTATTGCTAGATATATTTAATGAATAACAAAATATTATTGTGAAATTTTCTGGTAGAAGTCTCACTCTTTTCTGTAAAAAAATATTTAAAAAAATAAAAAAAACTGTCTAAATCGAGCCTAAACCTGATTCGTCATTACTCTTAAAGCATTAAAGTGGAAAGTTTCGTCGTAAAATAAAACTAAACAAATTTTTCAGTTTTCGAGAGAAATATTAATTTTAGTGTTAAAATCAATATTTTATTGATCGAGGGAAAAAAATAGTTTATTTTCATCCATATGCACTTTATTTCTATTTCTCTTTCTTCGTATATACTATTCCTAATATCATTACTTGCTACTCATAAATAAATATTACAGAAGTGTTTAAAAAGTTTTGCATTTTGTTATCTTTTTAATATAAATTAGACTTCATCCATGTATTACCGGTAACTTAGAGCTCTACTTAAATCATTTTTGATTGCGAAAAATGTTATATTAATACAAGGATATATGCATGCTATAAACGTGGATCGAAATTACAGAACATCCTTCTAAATGTTATATATACCTTTAATTTCCATTATTGTAACTTTTTGTAAGTAGTTAGGCTATTTATTAATTACTGATTTTTTGCTTCATTTATGAAAAGCAATTTGAAAGTAAGTATAATTATAGGAGGTGTATATATACACACACACATATGATTATAAGAATAATTATCTCAATGGATGTCTTTAAGAATTAACTAGGATTACAATAAGTATAAGTATCAAAATGAATTAAATAAAATTATCAAAGAATAAATATCGCCTTTGTCAACTAAATATATTAATTGTAAAAATAAAATTAATAAATCAGTTTTAAACATCTCAAAATGGCATTGAAATGTAATTTGAAATAAACAGATTTAGATATAGATCTAATTTTTTGTATTCATTCAATTTTATAAGTCTTTTCAAAAGGTGGTAGGAACCAGAAATTGCGACTCTAGGGAGAAGGAAAGAAGCCCTCCCCCATTGGCGAGAAAGTGAGCTTTGTCGACAGAAACCTTTATGGTATTGTGAAGATGTAAAGAGTTGGATATCGAGGATTCTGATAACTTAAATGTTATCTGAAAGTTATTACATAGTAAACAGTCAAAATAATTTATTCTTGCCCAAATTTGATGATATTATTAACAAAGTTAAGTCTCCATAATGAACAACATTTGACTCTATTGTCGTCCATTCGACTTGTAGATTTGCATTTCATTTGATAAAATAATCAATATGGTGACAAGTAAATCAGATGTCACGTTTTACTGAATATTTTCAGTCAGTCAGTTCAGAAATCAAATTGATGGAGTGAAAATTTGTATTGATTGTTATTTCCATTGAATTTTTTTATCACTTTTCTGTGAAATTTTTATGGGAAATGAGATTATCAATATTAAATAAAAATAGAACGTTAAGATTATGCATTAATTGCATGCCGTTCTGGCACATGAGTTGTGAGTCTTTCCCATAATTTAGTCGCCCTGGTTTCAAGTCCCGGATCTGGCATGGTTGTTCTTCATCTGTTCTCTCTGTGAGATGTGTGAATGTGTACCCCTGTAAAAAGGGGCTGGACAAGCAAATGCAAATCGTGAGTAGCTAAAACGTACTCCTGGCGCCACTTAAAAACAAAAAACGCACCCTTGGCTTAAAATCTTTGATTGCGCCAACGAATTTGTCCATGGCAACAACAGTAAATGCATGGGTGCCCTTTGGTTTGTTTTTTCACACTAAAATTTTCTGAACACTTAAAAAAGAAACTATGTTTTATTTGTCCCAAAGCTTCTATTTGCAAAGATAAAATTTCTAATTTATTATATTTAATTTTTTATAGTATTTATTTGTTTTTAATGGCTAGAGTCAATATAATATACAAACAGACAGCTGCTTTATAGTAATATGGCTTAGAGCCAAGAAAAGTTATTTTAAACACATGATAAGAATTCAACAGTAACCATAGTCGTAAGTTAAAGTTGTAAATGGAAATT
>JAOUZG010033074.1:5849220-5952270 GCA_026289955.1 Argiope argentata
ATCTATTATAATAAAAATGCAGCTCGAAATGCGTTGCTAAGCGCAAAACTGGAGAACGGCTCGACCGATTCGGCTAATTTTTTGTTTAATAGTTTCGTTAAGACACGAGGATGGTTCTTATGGAAAGAAAAAATGAAAAAACTGCGAGGAAAATAGTTAAAACGACACTTTTCTTACTTTCCCGCCAAAAATCTGCATTTCCTTCCCCCACGCCAACTGAGTGAGATAGCAGGAAGTAATAAATTATGATTTGTTTAGAAAGAAATGCGCGAAGTCAGTTGGTTTTCATTCATAGATAGCGGGATGTTTAAAAAAGAAACAAAATAGCTGCTTTTATTATTAGTCTGTATGAATATTTAATCTATGCCTGCTCAAAATAAAATTTCGGCACGGAAGAAAAAAAAAGAATAACAAAGTGAAAATAGGGTTTGTAGCAACAAAATTAGTGAAGAAAAAAAGGATAGAAAAAAAAAAAAGAAAAGAAGGATGTGTGTGTATCAATATTATTTCCTCTGCGCGCGGCATTTTCCGACCTTTTTTTAAACTTTCGCATCTCTTAAAAATCAATTGTCTTTATTGTTTAGTGTGTTTACATTTATGAAAATTTGAATCTCATTACTCTATAAAAACGTAGGATTTTAGACCTTTCCCTCCACCATTTAAGTAAAATATCAATTCCGGGACAATCATTGCTCGGATAGAAAGAGAAAGATGAGTAGTACAGTGAACAGATCATCTGAAGAAAATAATACTAAATAATACTCTAAATGAATTATATGATTATCAAAATTTGTTTGGTTCTAAAATATTTTGATGCAAAACCTGTTATGAGACACAGTTAAATAAAATATTATATGAAAATTTTAGCGAGCATTAATACTGGCGAACCGACTGGTCGCCAAGGGCGGCTAGTATATATATATATATATATATATATATATATATATATATATATATATATAGACAAAACGCTCAAATTATTGCATTGAGAATAACTAGTGCTTAAAAGAACACGGAAAACATGGATTTTTGAAAAACAAAATATTTTTATTTTTCAATCCCTTAAATTAATAATTATTCGAATAAATATACTTGCAATATATTTTTATAAAACATCTCTCAACTGTTTCTTCTTTTTGCAGTTTAAAATGAATGAAAATATCGCGTTTCATTAAATTTATAGCTAGAGCTAAAACATGTCTTTGGATTTATTATTCCTTATTCATTGCACTGATTCATACAAGCATATTTAGAAAGTTTCGAAATAGATAATTCACAAGGACGAATTAAAAATCTTACGTTCAATCCTTTTGTTTTTCCAGCTGTCCTTCAGGTCAGTGTATCACACGATATGTGAAATCAGATCTCGCATCAGACATATTTTACAGATCAACGAGGAAAAAGAAAAATCATCCGACGCAACTATCAGAGACTTGGATCTTTGCATCAATAATTATATGAAAAATTCAGTGGACAGATTTGATCTTCGAAAAAATTTGGAAGTATGTGTTTTATTTTAATTTTATTTTTTGAATAAATTGATTTTTCACGATGCGAAATTTCGGCTTTAAGTATCCTTTTATATTCTTCTAGGATTGCTTTATACATTTTATTATAAAGCTAAATATTATTTATAAATTTTATAAAGACGTTAGTTAGGAAATGTTTTAAACATTTTTTTAAGAAATAATTTATCATTAATTCCTCCATCAGAAAATCAAGATTCAATTGACTGAAATGCATGTTGACATTCTTACATAGTTTCAAATACGTTCTATAAGTTTTCACAATTTCCATTTAAAATAAAAAATTAAAAAACTCGTTTTTTATTATTTAATTTTTTTATCTCTCACAATTCGCATTAAACGTACCATGATCGGTCAAAATGACGTTTGTTGGCTTCTTAGTTGAAAATTTCTCGATTACTGACATTTTCTCCCTTGACTAATATAATTTTTATAAAGTAATCTTGTTTTGGGAGGGGGATAATGTAATTTTTAATTCTTCACTTCAAAGTGATGTATAATTGAACCTTTTACACTGTCTTCCCTGCGCTTTTTCCACCTTTTTATTAGCTTTGAGTTGTATTAGTATTTAGTTTATAAAACTACTGCACCTTTATACAAGTAATCCTTTTAACGAATTAAGTTCACTAGATAAATCATGTTAGAATTATTTTGGTTTCTATATTCCTTGCTTCAATTATAAAGATTAACCCTTTTGTTGTGGCTGTCGTTAGTAATTGCATATGGCTTTGCTTTGTTAGACCATCTCCATGAATCCAAAAACCTCCAAAAATAAAAATGTGTTCTTTAAAGCGTCGACTTTTGTAAAACCCAAAAAATAGGGAATATGGGAGAGGATGCACGGTCATCTTCAGAAAAAGCTTTCGAACCTGTTGGAAAGTAAGCTTATTGATGTGATAGTCAATAAACCGTGGGAGAGTCGTCCGCTGTTTCCTGCAAGTTTAGGAAGACTTTTTAATGGCTCTTTTTAAATGGAGAGATCGCGTTGTCTCCCTGCATGCAGGGTTTCAGCAAAAGCAATTTTGACTGAGGCAGCAGCTAATTTATTACGATGATAAAGTCTAACGTACCCAAGCTTGTCCTTCCCTCGTATTCGTCCAATCAGAAAGGAGTTAATTACAGGCATGACTATCTCTTAAAATCCATTTATCTTTAAAATCCAGTCAGGCAACAGCGCCAATCCCTATTAAATTATAATAAGCTCGGAACAGAATACCGTCACCGTTTCTGGCGATAATATTGATATCGTCAGAGGAATTTTTCATATGCAATCTATTACCAGAATTACCTCCATCGCTCCTGCTGCCATCAGTATTCGACGTAAGGGATGTATTGAATGGTCTTTAGAACCATTTGTTAGATAAATTCGGAGACTTTTAGTCATCCATGCCAAAATCTCAAAAGGAAGTTTTAAAGGGACCCATTTCTTTCGCCATAGAAAAAAGGTTATGCCTCCTCAAACGCTGACTATTGTGACGAAAATGAAGTTAAGTCGAAGTTCTGCATTGATCGCGGTAGCTAAAAAGGCTTACTGTAGTTTTTTGAAAGGCAATATATTATCACTCGAGCAGCCATGGAAAAGATTAGCACTTATAATAACCACGCTTTATTTCACATTTCCAAACTTGTTTCAATTGGTGCCTGATGCACAAGAGTAAATAAAGAAATCATATTCTTTAACTGTTCTTACTATAGTGGTACAAATTGTTCTTAGGGTGTTTGCGTAAACTTAATGATGTCTATTGGTAGAAAAAACCTAATTATGGTTTTTGAGGTATTAAAAGTAAGTTTTTACATTTTAGCAAATGTACAGACATCCATAAAAGCAGAATTGAGGTTAGATTCTGTTTATCCGATTCAGGTCTAGAATGCCATTATATCATATCATCGGCAAAATAAAATAACCACTTAAAAATTTTTAAACATGCCACTTTATATTACCAGATTTTAGATTAAAGATGTCGGACAACGAGATTTTTTTTATTTAACTCTTATGATCTATTTCAATCCGAGATCAAGATTGGGCGTTTCTCTTTATACCAAAGGTGTTGAAAGCTTTGTAATAAACTTTTGTCTTCAATCTGCCTCAAATGCTCCAGACATGTCCAAAAGCACAAAAACAGAGTAACAGGTTGGTTTTAAATTCTGTGTATTCCCTAATGCTCTGACAAAAACCAGAATTTGATTCATTGTTCGACTACCTTTTTTGAAACCTTATTTCTCCTTAGTGAGAAAGTTATTAAAGGGCTAGTAGAAGTTTATCCTGCAAGTATAAACCTTTCTATGAGCTTACAAATAATTCTTTATTCTTTTTCATTCCGAATTTTTGCGGCCCATATTCTATGAGAGGGTAAAGATATTCAATAGTCTTTGGTAATCCAAAGTAACCGATATAACTAGTGTTGTAGCTCCGTCTGAATTTGGAAACTTTCCAAAGTCTATAGCTTTTAAAGCAACATTCATTTCTTGTAACAAAACTTATCGCAAAAAATGGGATTGCCCATAATTGAAGAGGTTTAATTACGAATCAACCAACCGATTCTTTTTGGATAATTTTATCATCTCTATCAAAGATCTAAATACTCATTTTTTATAAAACTCTCCCACGTTATTCGAAGCAGTTTGAGACTTCTGATCGTCAGAGTCAAGAATGGTATTAAAATATTTATCTTGCGATTGATCTTTGCCAAAGGGCTTGATGAAGCTGCTATACTTTTGAAATTGGTGCTCCAACATACGTATGTGCTGCTCCATAAGTTTTTTCAAGCTTCTCTCCCGTGAAATATAAAAAAATCAATTTGTTCAGTTCTGTTTTAGAGTTATTGAAAGTAGTAAAAACTAAATATACTAAATATAACCCTTGAAAATGTACTTATCTGCAGGTGAACAGTGAATCAAAATGGTTTTCTTATCAGTTAACAAGAAAAAAATGTATAGCATAACTAATATAAAGTCTTAAATTCGTAGAGCATAAGGGATATTATATAAAATCTTGGAGTATAACTGATATAAAGTCGAAGTATAATTAATATAACCTAGGAAATCTATTTGTTAATATTATTAAAAATTACTTAGAAATAACATCCATCTTTCTTATTTTGAGTCCAATAAAAAGATCAAAAACTTTCCTTTTGAGTCCTGTATGTCAACTGGAATATTTTTTATTGGCTATAAAGTTAAAGCTTCTTAAACTATTAATCATGATTCTCAATAGAATTGAACAGAATAATGTTGGAAGGGGACGAAAATTTTGAAAGCACCTTTTTTTAGCTCACCAACATTTGTGATAAAAAAATATATATAAATTTCACTTTAATTATACGAACAAATTTACAACTATAATTTTTCATCTACCCTCGCATGTATCATTAATTTCCTTTTATTTCCTGGATTGTTTTCAAATTTTAGGTCCATAAAAAATTTCTCGTGTTGCAAAAGTATTTAAAATTCGTTTCTAATATCACTAGTATTGCCTATCTAAACAAACTTCTTCCATTTTCTATCTATAAGTGAGTAACCGTGATGATAAGGAAAATGCTAATCAGTAACTGTGCACGCGCGCAGTTGGAAAGCAATACAAGAAGGCGTACTTAATTCTTTCTCTGTACAAGGAACAATACTCTTCGAATAAGGAAATTAGTTTTAAGTCATAGTTTTTCTCTTGAAAATTGAAAGGTTTAAACTAAAATGGCGCTCTTAGATTTAAATATTATATGCAAAATAAAATGAACTAATGACAAAGGGAAAAAATTAACTTTCATTATTCATTAATGCTAATATATGTAATTAACGCTTCATTATTATTATTCTGAGAAATTATTTCTGAGAAAGATGTGTAGTAGACCATTATTTAACCTCACATGTCATTTTCAGCTGAAAAAAATCTATTGCTTTATAAGTTTATTTTATCAAAAAGTAAGATGCACACTCACATTCCTATTATTCCTATGAAGAAAGTTGCTCAATATTCAAACCAGCAGTTTGAAATATAGAAGCATGATAATGTTTGAGGTTCTGTCTCTTTAGTTTTGGCCAATATCGACAAAAGCACACACAGTGATTTTTTTTTCTGTGATGAAAATAGCTTCATAGAAATGGATAATTTTTTAAATATAATAAATAAAATAATTTTTTATTGAATTATAATTCTAAAAATGAATATGCAATTACAAGATCAATATTTTTTATGCTAAATCAAAATAAATGAAGTTTTTATCTCAAAGAAAATTCGAAATGGTTAGATATAAATGTGGCGTTTCTTCAATTAGTGTTTTTTTATCCATTTTAACAAGAAAATTTTGCTGCGAGCAGCGTGATCTAATTGATACAAATTTAAAGAAATTAATTCGATATTAATTAATTTCAATGTTTTTTTTGTTTTAGGAAGTATTATCTCAGATCTGGGCAACGCTTTACGATTATCCATCGTTAAAAACATGTGAAGGATTGAAGCACTATGTGAAAGATTGTGTGCGACTGGCTTGGAGTCTCTCCAATCAGTCTCCTCCTTTCATAATTGAGTATGAAGGAAGAATTTTCCGAAAAGATCTTCATGTGCGTTTTCATTCATCCAATCAAGAATCTGACCATATCAAGACATATCTCTGGCCAACACTATTGGAAGGAAGAAATGGACCTTGTGTTCATAAAGGAGTTGTTATAACTTGATTTTTTTATCTGATGGTTTTAAATTAATATTTATTTTTGCCACTTCACACAGGATATGGTTTCGATATTATGGATTGTCCCATTGATTATTAAGAATGCATTATGAAATTTCATTTATTTTTATATTGAGTAAGAATATCATGGAGTATATAAATATTTACATATTTCCTAGTTGCACGGAGGTGTTGCTTGTGTTCAGTTTTATTTTTTTGCGCTTTATAATTAATTTAATCATGGCTCAGTTATGTTATGAAAGTTAAAGAAGTGGAATATTTATATATCAAGTGTCATAAAATGGATGAATTAAATAAAGATATATGCCAAAACTAATCATTATATTCTTTTATGTCCGAGTTTCAAAAAAACTCAGCGTAACAAAATCAATTATTTCGATGAATAAAATTTTAAAAAAATTGAAAACGTGTCATAAATCGATCATAATAAAAAAGTACCAATTCTTAAAAAGCAATAAATTTAATATCAGTGTTTTAAAGATCGTTGAAAAAAATATAGAATGAAAAAAGCTAAACATTATTCATCGCAATTTGTTTAGCCCTTGCATATTTAAAACTATTGTAATGTAATGAAAAAAATAGCGTACAACTTCATATTGAATTTTAGAGGGTTTGACAAAGTTTAAATTTTAATTTATGGAGAAAGCAAGAGAATTTTTATATATTTTGCTTAATTATTTAATTTTAGGTACCACATTTAAAATAAGGCCAATAAATAGCCTAAACAACTTAAAGATTCAACAACTGAACTAAACCAAAATAAGTATCTTTTAAAAGATAAAGTGGTTGGCAATTGTTTGATTTTAATCTATATTTAATTCATCTGCGATTTATTTGAGGCTCTCAATAGATTAATCTCATTAATTTGCCTTCCGGATAAATCTCACCATTTTATTTTTAAAATGGTGCTTTTTTTTTAAAGTGGTGTTGATTAATGAGGATAAATGAAATAAAAATCCATCTACAGGAATCACTCAAAATAAAGTTAAATAAATCCTGAAGTATCCTGTCACTCTGAATTTCAGACCATAACAATTGTATTACGGAAGTTGTTAAATTATAAAGAGTATCTCTTCAGTCTTGGAATTTTTAGACACATAAGAATTTTATTAAATGATTCCGTGCATTGAAATTTTATCACTGACAAATAGTAATTTTTTATAAACATTTTTTACACTCAGCTTCAAGGCACTAAATTCACATTCAATCTTTATCGCTCTCTCGTTCTCCTATCTGAACCCGCTTGCATGGTGCCAATCTTAACCAATGAGAGGGTTAAGATTAGCTTAACTAACTTAAACCCACATTCAAGGAACTTCTGATCATTTTTCGTTCCTATACAATTCTTCGAATTTATCAAGATCTACAACTGTTATTCCCTGTGCTTTCATGGATGATTTAGAATGGAAGATGTAAAAACAAAAAATTGAGAAAAA
Source organism: Argiope argentata (assembly GCA_026289955.1). Taxonomy (NCBI): domain Eukaryota; kingdom Metazoa; phylum Arthropoda; class Arachnida; order Araneae; family Araneidae; genus Argiope; species Argiope argentata. The sequence goes on from JAOUZG010033074.1 coordinate 5,856,865, forward strand.
TTGAAGATTTATCTTTACTAGGGTTTTTCTATCATACTTACCTCGTGCGTAGGCAAGAATTTTAGGTTGATTTAACTTTATATCTGAGACAAAAAATGTAAATTATAGGTAAAACATTGATTTTTCATTAAGTATATTTATGCGAAAAACTACTTTTTGAAATTTGTATCATTTTGTATGAATGGATAAAAGAAGGATGAATAATGAAACATCTGAACTTTTTTAAAAACTCATAAAAGACAAGGTTTTAAGAATGTAAGAATTTATTTATTTATTTTTATTATCCCATTTGTATTTGGGATACAGCTTATATCCACGAAAAATTATTAAGGGCACCTTTATTTTGTCAGAAGCATCAGTAAAATAAGGAATAAAGGCTTTAAATTTGGGATTAAAATGTAAAGCCATGTATGTTTTAATATTCCAAAATATTCACAGGTCATCTGTAGTACCATAATATTTAAAGGGATTTATTTTCCCTAAGTAGCTATCAAAGATATATTGTTTTCAATTTTTATGTTTATTTATTGATAACTAAGATATTGAGCATCCCAGATTGATGTTAATCATATAAAATAAAAATAAATGTTCTTACATTTTAATTCCTAAAACTAATAAGTGAAATTATTTAATGAGATTATTTTCAAAAAATGAAATATGAATCACACTTTTTGGGAGATTAGAATACAAAAATGAGTGACCCCCAAGTGTGATCTTCTAGAAGAAGACAGGAAAACTCTAGCAGTCTTTCATTTGTTTCGCAGAAAAAAGACATTAAAACACCATACACTCTCTTCGCTCCTTTAAATATACAACTAGCAAATAGAAAAGATCTTAAAAGTGAAAGTCACATATCCCAAAGGAGACAACGATGATTTTATTTTACATATATGAAAGCCTGAAGATGCTTATTTGTTTACTTATAAGTCGTATCAAGGAATTGAGTAAGAATATTAAGGATATTGAAAAACATATACAAATTACTATCAACTCTTAAAATTACCTGAGAAGCATATATAAATTACTAGCAATTATAAGTTACTGGCAATAAGTTATAGCATCCAAGAAGAAAAATTAGCTTTAAACTTAAGTCTAGCCTCCATCCGATATGACAAGGCATGTTACGTAACATCAAACAAGCATAAAAATGTATTTAGAGATTATCAAAAACCACTACAAAACGACTTTTATGGCACACATTCAGAAACATTTAGTCTATTAAAAAGGTAAAAATAGGATATATTTATAGACAAAACAATTCACTAAAATTATACATAGAAAATCTGTTTTAAAATTTAAAGATATATATACGTCATTGTTCTCACTGTTCCATACTGTAAATCAACTCTGTGTAATCTGATATGAAAATAAAGCTCAGCTTGCTTCATAATATTTCTTTATAAACTATATTGGCTGTTTTTTTTCCTGGTGCCAAGACAAAAAGATTTTGCTTTGATGTAACCTTAGAAAAAGCTATATAAAGTTCTCAATGAGAAAAAATGATCGTTGCTTAAGTCGATAAGTGAATTTTGAATCAATGTATTAAATTAGATGTATGCAAAGAAATGTATCGCATATGCATACCACTTACTATTGCACATGCGCAGTTTGAGATTTTCGCGCATGCGCGAGTTGTAGTAGGGAAATAATTAAAATTGAAATTATAAAAATCCTTTTTTAATTTTGATAAGATTTTAATATTACTAAAACCTTCCCCAATAAATTTTCTACAAAATGGAACAAATATCTCCAATATCCGTAAACTATTTCTCGAGTTTTTGTGGTTCAAATATACAGACACTTTCAGGAGATTTAATTTCAAACTATGTATAGATGATCGAACTAAAAAGATAAAAAAAAGTGTGAAAAGAAAAAAACGAGACATAATCGTATAACTGGGTAATTCAAACTACTATAGAAATCAAGGCTCAGTTCAAGAAATGAGAGGGGCGTGATCATGCAATGCAAACTACTATATAAGTATTCATACTAAATTTATTTCCATAAATTAAGGATAATTCAGAGTCATGCGGAAATCGAACTCTAAAATACATATATCACCCATAAAATGATTACACACATCTTCAAAAACCGTATGCAAATTGCAGGAAGCAAACTGTTGACATCGATAGTACATCACAATGACGAGAGTGTAAGAGAGTGATGTATAAGGAATGCAGGCAAAGATGTGAAATTGTTTGCAAGCTCTTTATAAGCCTTTCAGTGCAATAGCGGCATAGTTATGATACAAAGAACGCATTTGGATGAATCTTTACGTGATAGGAATATCGAACATCTGAAATGTGCACGTACCCAGCTGTAAGTATCCTAGGGACTTGGAGTCTCCCAAAGTGTCATCTCCAGGATTTGACAACGATTCGACATCACTTACTGCAACTCACTGCCACCGTCGGCTAGCCTGGAGTAGAGGGCGTGCATTGTGAACACCGCAATAGTGGATTTGTGTGATGTTTTCCGATAAGTCCAGGTTTAGCTTGCCGTCTGATTCTCGCCGGACTTTCATATGGAGAGCATGAAGTACCCGTACCAACAAGAGAGCAACATTGAACGACACCGTTACGGTGGTGCATGATTGCTCGTTTGGGGAGGAATTATTCTAGGTTCCAAAATAGACCTGCATGTTCAAATTGGAACCCTTATTAAGTCAAATCTATCAGGACGCCATTCTGGACTTCCTGATAGATTTGACTAAAAAATATTCAAAATTTGCTACTTTAACGTACAGAAAAAAAAAATTAGCTTTGAACTTTGAATATTTTTTTGTGCAAAATATTGAAACCCTTTTCTTTCAAAGCTGATAGTCTATTGTTATATAATAATATTTGTAATTAAAAACACTTTTTATAATGAGATTAAATTAAAATTGATAAAAAAAATGCCTGATTGTGGAAATTTGAAAAAGGAAATGAAGGGTCAAAATTTGCACTGCCGGAGGGCCCTTAAAGAGGTCAATTCAGCCCTAAACAAAGGGAAAACTCATGGTTTAAAACGATAGGCAGCTAAACATTACTACACAAACGATAGGAAATAATGTAAGTTCCAAAAATGCTGCATCGAGAAGCCATGAAACCCTTGAAGGAAGAGAAAAAAAATATTTGACGGCTAGGTTACTTGATAATAGTAAACTTGGGCTGATAGTGATCATGTTTTGATGATACGTGATTGGGATAATGGATTTCCCGCTCAATGATATATGACAAAATAAACAAATCTTTTGAGAGCTCTTTTAGTAACAGGAAAAATTATTCTAAGACAGTTTTTTTTTTTGAAACATTGTTAAAGAATTATACATTATGAAAATAATAAAAACTTGGAATATTTATCTGAAAATTCGAATAATACTCTTCAATCCATTATTTTTGATAAAATCTTTATTGAAAAAATGGTGAAATAATTAATTCAAAGCCCCTAAACTTTGAGAGTAAGAAACCGCCTCTTGTTTAAATAGAGGGAAATTATTGAGGAGTAGAAGAATTAGAAATAATTTCTCCTGAGTCTATACATTCATTTAAATAATAGCGTTTCACTTACTTGATATAACTAAAAACGAAAACGACCATCTTTTTGAGAGTCCTTTTAAAACCTATTTATAATTTTAAATACAAATCCACCAAAATAGCTTAGTTTTTGTAGATATGATTTCATCGTACCTTTCTTACGCTTATGCTTGTACTTTGGAACGTTTTCCAACTGTCCCTTTGTAATTGCTTGCAGGCCTCCCCTGAGCGCTGTGTAAGACTCTAATGTTGAACAGCCACTGGGGGAGAGCTCCTGCTTTCTATGTCCCTTTGTAATTGAATTATACACGTATTTATCACACACGTAATTCATGAATCAACATTTTCATACACACATACACTGAAGTGACAAAAGTCATGGGATAGCAATATGCAAATATACAGATGGCAGTAGTATCGCAGCGAAAAAGTATAAATGCGCTGTTCGTTTTCCAGAGCTTTCATTTGTGTTCAAGTTATTCATGTGAACAGGTTTTTCGTGATTTTTGGCGGCACGACGAGACTTAACAGACTTTGAACGTGGAATGTTAGTTGGAGCTAGACGCATGGGTCATTCCATTGCGGACATCGTTAGTGAATTCAACATTCCAAGATCCACAGTATCAAGAGTGTGCCGAGAGTATGAAATTTCAGGCATCCCATCCCATCATGGACAGCGCAGTGGGCGACCACCTGCACTTAACGACCGAGACCGCCGACGTCTGTGTAGAATGGTCAATGTTAATAGACACGCAACACTTCATCAAATAATTGTATGAATCAATGTGGGACGTAGGAGGGACGTGTCCGATAGGACTGTGCGGCGAAATTTGTCTTCCTTGGGCTATGACAGCAGAAGACCGACTCGAGTGCCTTTACTGACAGCACGACATCGCCTGCAGCGACTCTCCTGGGCTCGTGAGCATATCGACTAGTCCCTAGACCAGTGGAAAACCGTGGCGTGGTCAGATGAGTCACGATTTCAGTTTTTACGAGCTGATGGTAGAGTTCGAGTGTGGCGCAGACCCCACGGAGCCATGGACCCAAACTTTCAGCAAGGCACTGTTCAAGCTGGTGGTGGCTGCATAATGGTGTGGGCTGTTTTTACATGGCATGGACTCGGTCCTCTGGTGCAACTGAACCGATCATTCACTGGATATGGTTATGTTCAGCTGCTTACAGATCACTTGCAGCCATTCATGGACTTCACGTATCCACACAACGATGGGATTTTTATGGATGACAATGCGCAATGTCACCGGGCCAGAACTGTTCGCGATGGGTTTGAAAAACATTCCGGACAATTCCAGCGCATGATCTGACCACCTAGATCGCCCGATATGAATCCCATCGAGCATTTATGGGACATCATCGAAAAGTCCGTTCGTACCCAAACTCCTGCACCATCCACACTTTCACAATTATGGACGTCTATACAGACAGCATGGCTCAATATTCCTGCAGAGGACTTCCAACGACTTGTGGACTCCATGACACGTCGAGTTGTTGCACTTCGCCGGGCAAAAGGAGGACCGACGCGATATTAACAGTTATCCCATGACTTTTGCCACTTCAGTGTATACACTAGTGTATAAAACTTAGGCAGCTATTCTGATTCAGTTTTAATTCTGCAAAAGAGTATGCTGAAAGACACGAAATTCATACTACAGAGGCACAATTTAATATTTAAAAGACGAAAATAGTTTGGTAGGAGAAAATGAAATTAGATAACGATACAGAAAAGGGTTTTACTGCCAGATTGGTGGTGGTAATTCTTAACGGCAGAACAGGAAGGTTAATAAACAAATGTTCCTTAGTAAAGGTCATGGCCTCTCTTCAGTGCAATGATGGCACGGTACCGTTTGTTCTTATTCAAAATAACATTAGTCCTAACTGATAAGGCAAGAGTTCCCATTTCTCAATGGAAATCTATATTATTTGTTTGTTGGTCTCAAGAAAATATGATCGTTCCCTGATATTTTATCAAATCATCTTAAATATGTTTAATCAGATTTAAATCAAAAGGAACGTTTATCATTCCATTCGATATATAACCTCACCTTTTAGTAGCTCCTGAACATCAAGAGAACTGGTGGCAGTTCATTATTTCCCATAAATACAAAGTCTCGATTTCTGGTGTCTTAGAGCAAACACACTGTGGGAAAAATGACTTCATCAGAGAAAGAGTCTCTCTTCCCTGATTCTTTTTCAAAAACATGGATCCCCTTTCTTCCATTCATTATGATACCTTTCCACACACGCACATCAGGATCACCTCAATGTTCTCTTTCTCTGATGATCGTGGAATGAAAATATGTTTATACATCTCTCTGTGTCAATTGTTGTGATACTGAATCAACTCTTATCCGCAAAAAAGACACGACTATATTACAAAATTCAATCTTTGTGTTTTTTACCCCCCCCCCCCCTGTAAATATTTCTGCCTGCCGTCAATGGCATACAAATTTCGAAGTTGAATAGGACACTTTTAAACAATCGTCCCGTTGCAGTAGACTGGTAACATGTCGTCCGGTTATCGTACGCCAGTGCTAAGCAATATTATCGGCTGTCTTGTTTTACTTTTTTTTGCTAGCATGATGATATATCAGTTATATGTTGTCATTGTCAAACTTGTCCATCCACCTATAACCTTTCTTACGCCTATACTTGTACTTTGGAATATTTTCAAAGTACGTGAAAGAACACTTTTGTCAATTCTAAGCTCATTAGCAACACTTATCAGACTACGTCTTTCTTCAAATATCGATCCCGATCATTCTACTTCATTTAAAGGCGTCTTAATAGTTTCTTATGGCCATTTTTTTAACGAACAATATTGTTAGCGATACCGATATTATTAATGTATAAAAATGCGATTTCCTTCCTTCTTTTTGGGAGTTGACTGAAAGCGTTTTCCGTTTCCCTATTTTTATAGGCAACATCTTTCTACTGAGTTTATTTTTCATTGCAATAATAGAAGACTGCACTTTTAAATGTCACAGGTATATGATGAAAAATTATGATAACTTTTAATTAACTGAATACACTAACTTTTAAGAAAGCTTATATTAAATACTTTTGATTAGTATTAAATTCTCATCACATTTTAGAAGACTAAAAGTAAGAAGCGTTGCAGTTCTTCGCTCTCTTTAGCTATCCACTTTAAATTTTGCTGATTTTGAGAGCTAATTTTAATCTTATAAGATGAATGAAAATCCATGTTCTTAAATAGATATTATAACTTGGGCATTCAAATGAGAGTACATAATATGTTCTTCCTCTGATCTTATAAAATTAGACAATAGTAATTCATTTCGTCCAAATACGGAACACAGATTTGCTGCTATGGAGGAAAATTAGATGGCTAAGTTTTTTTAGAATACTGAGGCATCATACAATCTACCACATTGACATATTTATAAATGAATTTTTTAATCCATTATTTTCAAAGTTCAAATACTAGGTAGAGTGAATCCGAGAATGTTTCTTAAAAAATTGTAACAGCCTTCCGAAATAGCTTTTAAAACAATAGTTCTGTAAAAATTAGTTTTTCTCATTTTATTCATTTTTTAAAATTTAGGTGAACATTTTAACTAAAGAGATTTCATGATAAAATGAAGTGACATGGCTATATACGAAGCAATTTTATTTAGATTAACTACTTGGTAAAGTTATTTAGATTAGTAGTGATTTAGATTATCTACTTGAATTAAGCTCTTATTTAAATATATATTCAAAGTTACAGACACAGTAACAACAAATTTGATATTTTCAAAATATCCTCAAGTCAAAAAATTAAAAAACTCTACTTTTAGTATTTTTAGTATATTTTAACAGAGTGTTGAGAAACAGATGTTGTTTTTTAAGATCCTGATATTTTAATATCCCACCTTTGCTGTGATGTAAAAATTTTACTATTTTACAAATAACATTTCTTTAATAAAGCAGCCTTTTAAAATTTGCAAAAAAAAATGTAGCTAAGAAAATTATTTTATACCTTTATATAATAAAGTTAAATTCCTTAAATGAATAAAAAAAATTGCGAAACATACTATAGTTTCCTTAATAATCCCAACATTTTTTACGATTCCTATAACATTGTAAAATGCATTTGCGCTCATAAATCCATTTTTCAAAACTTTGTAACTCTTGAAATTTCTATCAGAAGTTTACAAAAATCTTTTAGATGCTATTTTCATGACAAGTAATAGATTATTCAAAAAATATTGAGTACGTAATGAGAAACTTTCTAGTTAATAAATTAATTGTTAGTTTCATTTGTTACATTGTTAATAAACTCAAAATACTCATTAATTAGCTATGTTGATTGGAGTTGTTAATCCATATATCTATCTATCTGAAAACACTTGTCCTCTGAAGCCATTCCCTTCGACATCAGTTTCGAGAAGATGATATTATAAACAAGAAAATTACCTAAGTTACCCATTATTTTTGTTGACTAAGGTACAATATTGTAGAATGGAGCTGAAATTCTACATCGAACTACGTAAAACAATGAGAAAGCCATATTATAATCCCTGCATTTACCGAAGTTAAACAACGGTATGTTGACACTATAGTAAATCTTCATTTAACAAAATGATATTTTATTGCTCATTTTTAAGTGTTTTACTGGAAGTGATCGGGAACTTTGAGTGTATTTGTAGATATTTTAACTTTCTGCTTGCTCCTGATTTTAAAAACATGATTTTAAATCAAATATCATAGCCCTACCTTTATTTATTTAAATTAAAATAAATTGTAGAAAATAAAAGGAAAAAAAAGAAAGAAAACTAAAAGGAGTAACATAAAAAAAGGATTGAGTTCAAATATTTAAAAAAAAAATTTCTTTTGAAAAATACATCTATGCAACATTTACCATCCATAACACATGTTAAAATTATTAAGTGTAAGCAAACTATTAAAAATGGCCTCCTGTTTTACAGAAAATTTACTTTTACCTTTTAAAGTTTCGCTTTTTTAAATTCTACTACTTTTGAACATAACTTATAAGATTCATTTTAATAGCAACTCTAAGCTACGAGTGCAATCATTCCATATTGGGTTTAAAATGCATTCTTAACTAGAAACTGGTAAAAATGTCATTAATTAAAAGAGCGATTATTATAACCATCCCGACGGCCCATCGGATAAGGCACCTTTCATTAACTTAGAGCTCTCAGAATCGAATTTTGAGATGAGTGGGACACATAAGTCAAGTAAATTTCGGTTAAAAATAAATGCTGTATAAAGAAAATGACTTTGTTTGCACTTTAATAGGTAGTTATATTTAATTTTAAGAAAATTTATAAGACAAGGAACTAATTTTTGCAGTACCGGTAACATTAGTGGACCCTAGTACTAATTAATACGACAACAATCTAATACTTGACTCTGTTTCAGAATTGTAAAACAATATACTTTTTCTAAATTTTACGATATATTATAAAATATAGCATAATATGGTGTATGGGATAGACTGTAAAATTTCTTATTGTTATATTCGCTAACTCATTCTCTCAAATTACAACTTGGAGAGTTTTGACAAGTAATTAAATGTATTTATGCAAATAAATGATTAGAGCCGAAAATTCTCGAAGCTGCCCTGTCTCTCTTGCATTTTCAAAAATGTTATCCTTGCATCCTGACAAAATTTTAAACACAAAATAAACATCAAAAAGAGCCTATAAAGGTTATCCTGTCTCAGTAAGGTTAAATTGAATATTTCATTCATCCGTTGTAATACATAGTCTGAAAAAATCAAATTATTTCACTTACTTGGGCTAAATTATCTTCGTTAAGACTCTAATGTCCACGCTTTTACCTGCTTGCTTTGGTACTGGATTGTATTAAGATGTGTGTATACATTTAAAGATAATTATCTGCTTATGAGAACAATGACAAATAGTTTAAAGTTTAAAACGCATCTGCTATAAATCAATGTGGGAAGAATCAAGCCGTAAGTTTTGAATTTTAGTTCATTTCATATCATGCTAGAGCTGCATAGCTGAGAGTTTACAAAAGTTAGTCTATGTTCAAGCTCAAAATTGATTTTTTTAAAGCACTACTTAGAGGTTTTCTGGATTTTAAGGCATCAGTTTTAAAATTATTAAAAAATCCAGGCGATCATGGCTGTAATATTAAGTGGGAGTAAAAAGAGAATTCCTGGAATAACAATCGCGAATAATTTCATTTTTTTCTTAGCACTACGCTCAGATTTAAGGTCATAATTATAAGCAATATTGTTTAATTTCAATCTTAATATCTCTTATTTCAAAAACTTCTAATTTAAATTTTTTGTGGCATGTTTCAGGCACGGACGAAAACGAAACTAAACAAGAATTTATATATTAAACACTCTAAAATTTGCAAGATCTCTTTAAAACTGCTTCATTTATTTCCAAATTCTCCTATAACATTTATAAATTCTCAGTTGATTCTAATCAAGTAAATGATGAATTTGAACAATCGTTATTACAAATGAAATTGATTCTCGGCTGATACATATTTCATTTTATATTTACTGTTCACAGTTTTCTGACACCGGCTTTTAAATCTGGCAATCTTCCTGCTTTGTTCTTGTTGTGAACTGAGTAGCGCCACTGCTTAGTTCATTATTACTTAATTTTCGTTATTGTATTTGATTTTTGCGGTAAAAATTATTCGATTGCATCTCACGCGAGATGTTTTCGTTTAAAGAACTTCACATTTCTATCTTGTTGCTTTGTGGTTTTTGAAAAGGTAATTATTTATTGTTATTTTGATATTATTTAAATGCTTCAAAATTTATTCCAATTTGCACATTCATATCGTTAGTTTCAATCAATATTACTGCAAAAATTCGACAATGTGATGTTTGATGACAAACGATCTGGAATTTTTTTAAAAGGTTAAATTTTTATGAAATCGAGAAAAATCCGATCATGCTTACGATAATTATTCGATTGTTTTAAAGTTTAAAAAATATTATTTAATAATTTTTTAATTTTTAAATGATGGGATGCATTTTTGAACATATTGATCGCTTTCATAACGTAGGAGTGTCATGAGATTCCTTTTGAAGCATAATCTTAATTTTATTTCGACAATCGGGAAATATGTTTCAAGACGGCCATGTGGTTCTTCTGTTGCTTTTTAGTTTTTTTTTTTCATGCATGCAAATAGCATTGAGTCTGTTTACTTTTTTTATGGTCGCTTTTTTTGAAGTGTCACTATGTTTCGTTCTGTGAACTAGTGATGTGTTTGAAATGCGGTTTTGAATTACATGTATGACATCTTAATTAAAATTTATTTTATTGCTAGTTGAATGAATGCATAATTTCTTAGCAATTGGTTGCTTTTTAAACTGTTTGAAAAATTTGTATCGATTTTTTTCTCCTTTTCCGATTTTTTTGTCAAATTCTTAAATTTTTTAAAGTTTTGTCGGTTTAATTTTAATTTTATTTGTTTAATATTGCTCCCTGAGGGCAATTAATTAAATTTTTGTAAATCATAAAATTTTGAATTAATTACGAAAATATATGTAATCGTTTTTATAAATTTCAGATTACAGTAAGCTATCTTCTTAAAGTTAATTTTTTTTATTTTTGTTCTTATTTTATGGAAATTACATTTTGTAATGAGAATAACTTTTGAGAGTTTGACTTTAATTCTGCCCTGATTCTGTATCAAAATGTATAAAATGTAGTATAATTGTTTGAATAGTGATTTTTAAAAAGAATGTATAGCCATTATTACTTTTTTAATTGAAATTATAAAATTAGTTTTGATTTTGGTGTAATGATAAACTCATTTTAATAGTAAGGAATAAGAAATCAAATTCATAAGAATTTAATAAGAGATGCCAGTAGGTATCAAAAGTGTTTGTAAATGTAATTCTTATTTTTGTAGGCTATATAATTCTAATATAAACTAAATTTGTTATGCAGGTAAGAAGAAAAAAAAAATTAAAATACTAGGTCAAATTTTTTTAAAATACTGAAAGGTTATAGAAGATGGTTATTTATAAGATCAATTTTAATTGCTTATTACTGTTTCATAATTGACTGTCAGAATTTTAGTTTCAAATAGTATTTAATATATGTTAAAGAATTAATTTTATTTATTTTTTTAGTTTTTTTTTATTTAAAAGCTTTTTATTCTATCTGAAATCAGACATAGAAAATGTTGTCTCATTTTATTATATTAGGAAACATCTCAATTTTAGTGATGTAACTATTAATTAAATGTCCTGTATTTGCAACATAAAATTAGTTACTTTTTTAATTAGTTAAAAATAAAATACTGATGTAAATTATATAAGATTGCAAATAAAAGATTGTTGAATTAATATTCAGACAGATTTTTATTTAAATATGGTTTTTTTTTAGTTGGAAAAAGATGAGAGAAATTATTAAATATATTTATTCATTTTAATTAAGATTTTGCCATAGAATGTTGCTTGTAATTTTGTTTCAGCATAAATAATATATTTTTTTATAATAAATGTGAGTAAATTTTGTTTACCTGAGTTTGAGATGACTTCAAAAATTTTGAAATTTCATTAGAAAGTTTTCTTTGCTCATTATTTGTTACTAACTACTTGTAGTTGAGAGCCTTTATAAGTTATGTTCTTAGAATTGATTTAAAAAGACAAAATAGTTGTATTACTCTCTTCTTTCTTTCTTTCTTCCAGAAATTGTTACTTTTATACCTGTCCAAAATAAGCTTTGAAAAATGTTTTAACTTGCATATCAGTGTTTCCTTGGGCTTTGTTCAATTTGCATAGAAAATATTGATTGAAAACTGTTTTCAAATATAACTTTGTTTGGTACAGCAATATCTAATGTTACTTTTGTATCATTAAGTCTATAGATCATTCTAGAAAGTCTAGGAGTTATATATCTCTGACTGAAAGTGACCATGTTTTTTTTAACATTATAAATAGGCATTATTAATTTTTATACATATAAAATTAATTTATCAGAGTGAATATGCATAGGAAAATCTATTTTATATTAAATAGTATCTTTTCAAATAATGTGATCTGCAGTTTAATGAATTAATTTCTTATATCTTTTTTTCTTTCTCTCTTATTTGTTGTAGGAAATAATATTTTAAAATGTCATCACCTTCCCATACATCAGAATACTCATATTTGGGACCATTGTCAACATCAACTCTTTATGGACACAATGAAGATTGGCAATGGTCACCTGAAGACCAGTACAATCACTATACGTACCTCACATCTAGCAGTACAAGTCAAGAACCTCTGGACTATAGCATTGGATCATCAATGTTTTTCTCAGGTGAAGAAAATGTCGATAGTTCCTCTTACAAAGGAAAACCAATGAATTCTGATAGTGGTTATCCTATGGATAGTAATGAAAGGCTGGAAGAAAGACCAGCTGATGAACAAGTTTTCGAAACGTTAGGACAAACTGTGAAACATGATCCATATCAGTATGAAGACTATGATGATATTCCACCTCAGCCTAAAAAAAGAGGAAGAAAGAAGAAAGAGCCAAATGGAATCAGGTAAATAAGTTTTATAATATTGATTTTGTTTCTATGTAAATTTGTAAGGAATTGTCCTGTTTAAGATTTTAATTTTTTGATAAAGCAGCAAAACTCCTTATATTGAATTTTTTAAATTGTCTTCTAAAGGATTTAATAATATTAATCTACTGTAAAGTTTCTTCATTAATTTCTTCAGAATTTGCAGTTGTTAGCATCATTTAGTGGTTATTAATAATCATATCATGGAGAGTTTTATATTTATTAATTTAAGTGAAATAATTTTATAACTATCGTAGACTTCATGTGTGTTCTCTTTCTCCCCTCCCCAGTCGATGAATTATAATATTGGAATATAAAATAAAAGAGTTCAAATTTTAGTATATCATGAATGGTTAGATGATTGGGAGCATATCTTGTGGTAAAGTCCCTCTCTTCTTTTATCAAATTGTTTTACCTCAAGTTACATGTTACAAGCTTCCTGCTAACTATATATATATTTGTATATATCAAAAGATTTTGAAAAAGACTTTCTGTTTCAAGCATGTTCAAGTTTATAAATTTATTTTGAATAACTTATATTTTTGATTTATAAAGTTACCTTCCTCTTTCAAAATAAGATCTCCCCTTCTTTCTGTGTGTTTGTTGATAGATCAGTTCGAATGTATAAAATTATAAAAATATTTTTATAGCAGAGTTGCTTACAGAAGGTATGCCCAAATATGTGTTATGAGTGATTTCTTTTTATTTGAAACTGATTTTAATAATGATATTTAAACTGATTAATAATGATGAGATTTTAATAATGATAATAGAGAAGATCCCATTATAAGGAACCAAAAAACTGTATTATATATTTACATCTAAAATATACTACAAATAATGTTTTAAATCATTTCTTAAATATTATGATTAGAATTTTTTCCTGCAACTTTTGTTAGTTAATGTACTATTATCAGATCCAAGTTATTGTTAACAGACTACAGCCCACCTAAATTAGCACATCTTTTAGTTAAATTTCAAGAACTGGACAGTTCATTCTTAACTGTTATAAATCTTAAATCTTTATCTCTCATTAATTCTTTTTATAAATCTTAGACCAAATACTTTTTATATAGATCCATATAACATCAGTACTTTCTTTCATAGAAGTAGTTTCGAAAATTCCTGATTATAAAAATTTTTAGTAGCACTTAGACACATCTTGCATTTCTCTTCCCTCCCTCCCTGCTTGAATATGGTGGAAAAGGAAACTATAAAGGAATTAGTAATTACAAAAGGCATCATAATTAAAAAGAAAAGGTCCCAGAATATATGTATGGATCATTATTAATTTTTTAAAAGATAATTTATAATCATTTGAACTCTAGCTCCACTTTAAATTCTAGGTTGCATAGGCTCTTATTTTCTCATGATGATCATAATATGGGTTGAACCCAAATCATTGTATCAGCAAATTCCTTTCTTGAAATAATTTAAGTTCTGATGGGTTTTGACAAGCTTCAGACCTTTTGGAGTCCTATGTATTAGATTTTTTAATGACTGTGATTTGATTGGGTTTAAGCATTTCTTTTTAATTCTAATTAGATTCTAAAAACATTTTAGTAAAATTATTTTGCTTGTTTTTATCTGCTTTTAATATGAATATATTTTGGTTTTGTTTTGAGTCTATGTAGTTTTGTTAAGTTTGATTTAAACATTTTGTGTTTTAATTTATTTGAAAGTTTTTGTATTTCTGTGGCACTGGTTATCTTCAAGACCTCATTTTTCTGGATTTTTCCATTTCTCTTTAAATCTATTTGGATTATAATTTTTTTTTTTTATAAAATTACTTTGTTTTGTGAATTTTGGTTTTGTTTTGTGTGATTTAAACTTTTTCTGGAATCTTTTTACTTTAAAGTTATTCTTTTTTTTTAATACAAATTAATTTCTAAAACCTCATTTTCTTGGGATTTTCGGGTCATGAAAGATCAATATTTTGACAAATTGTCAGACTTCTCATAGAAAAAAATCCCTGGTTTGAATCCTTGCTTAAGGGTGATCCTTGAAAAAGTCTTCAGGCTGGATTCATTGTATTATTTTTATTTTTTTCTCCTTTTGATTTAGAGTTTTACTAAAACCTTATTGCTAATTTAGGTGTTTTTTTTTGTTTTTTTTTGCTTCTTATCTTCACTTTCAGACCGCTGGTTAGGACTTCCATGAAGAAAGCTTGATTTTGAAATAAAATTTAATTATTCCATACTAGCCACATTTGGTGACCAGTTGGTTCGCCAATTTTAATGCCGACTAAAGGGTTGAATCAAATTTTTTTTATATATAACTTGGTCTCATAATAATTTTTTCAGCAAAATATTTTTAAGCTTCTAATTTCGATAGTCATATAACTTCACTTATGTTATTATGTAGGCCTTAAGCAGTCCTGATCTTTGAACTCCGCATCTCTCTCCGATTTACTATCTGTGCACATAAAATTCAGTTTTAATTTAAAGTGGAAATGATGAAACTTCAATTAATATAAAGACCTCTTTACTCAATCCAAGCATGCCTTTAAATAAAACTAAAAACTGAAAGCAGAGTAGTCTGATATTGAAGTTTTATGTTCACTACATAAATTGAAACATTATAATTTTTTTTATTATTTATAATATCTCAACATTTCACAGATTAAATGAAACATTCAGTTTTTAATTTTATTTTTAGATGTATGTAAATGCTCTCAATAATAACATTTATTTTTTAGGTTTCTAAATATATTCAAAAAATTATGGTTTAAATTCCTTTGGTCTTATAGATTCCTATTTGTAAAATATTCTTAATATTTCAACTTCTAAATAAATAAATAAACATTTCTATCTTCTGGGATCAAATCTGGCTTATTTATTCAGTTCTGAATATTACAAGTTTAGAACAATCATTATTTTCATAATCTAGGCCAATTATTCTAGAAAAACCCTGATTGGCTTCTTTGAGATCTTGATAAAGTGATCTAAAATCGCCATTTTTATCGAATAGTTATATTGAAATTTTCATAGATCGATCAGCTTTGATGATTAATTTAGTTCATTGGAGCACCACTTTTTTTTATTTTAATGACTTATTGTCGCCAGAATATTTTGTTAAATAGGATTTACAGAGCAGATGATATATGTAAAAATTTAAAGTCGTAATTCATCAGCATTTTTTCTCTCAATAAATAATCATATATTTCACTTAGACCATTTGTTAAGAGATGTATGTCTCTCCCAAAAAAATTAAGAAATTAGATGCTGGCTCCGAATACAGAAGATGCCTTGTAGATGTTAAATCATATTTGCATTAAATAAAACTTTTTAATTGAATTAGTAATATATGTATTATAAAATATCATGGAAAATGTTTCATTGCATTTATTTAAAAAAAATATCATGTTTCATATTTCTTTCATTTTATACAGACACGTACCAAAAATGACGTTTTTTTATATGTGTAATTTGGAATGATAGTTGATTTATTTTTTCTCATGTGAGAACATGATATTGTTTTGGTTAGAAAGTTTGATGTCTCCGAAATATGTGGGTAAAAATATTTTTATATGCTTTTACAAATTTTACATTGTTAAGTATTACGTATGCTTGTTTCAAAGAAGATGCGTTTTCAAATAGCTGAACTGATTTTATCAGTATAGCTTTAATATTACGTATGTTTTGTTGAAAGCAAATGCGCTTCTATTTCGCTTGATTCATTAAAATGCGGAGATAAATTAGAATCACGAAGGTGAATTCTTTGATCTGCACAATATATCTTCTTCACATAAGTAAAAGTAACAATTCAAAACATGTCTTTTTGTTTTAAAAATTAAAAAAAAAACACAAACGCAAACATATTTTACTTCTACTTAATATCAATTGCTTTTTGTTTGTTGATTCTTTGAAATGACGTCATCTTCAAGTTCATTTAAGATTTCTTACTTTTAAATAATTAATCTTGCTCTCAGAAGATTATTGTTTGGTGCTTTTCTAAAAATTCTTTTTCAGTTTTAACTGTTGCACTTTTGTAATATATTTTTATTTATTTTATTCTTTCATTGAATTAATAATTTTGAAATTGCTAACGATCAAGAAAATTTTTCTCTTGCATTTATTATTTAAAAAATATAACTTTTCCTAATTATTTCATTTCATATAATCACATGATGGAAATTAATTTTTTTCTGTTTTATTTTTGGTAGTAATTAACTTTATTTTTAAAATCAGAACTTCTGAAAATGTGATGTCAATATTTTATTAAAAGCTGATTTTTTTCAGATCATTCTGAAGATAAAATTTTATTTTTATTTAATGCAAAATAAATTGTTAAAAAATACAATTAAATTAAATGTTTAAAAATTCATTAAATAAAGAATTTTAGTTTGTAGGTCAAAATATCAGTATCATTGAAAAGCTAATTTTTTTAGCTTTAACTTGATGCAAAAATCAATTTTGTGCTGTAATATTTTTGGAAGTTATAGCCAAAAAAACTAAAATTTTACCTATTTTTGATTAAAATTTCAATTAAAAATTTTAAAAAACGACTCCAAGGTACACATTCCCGGCCCCCTAGGTATACATGTACCGAATTTGGTAGCTGTAGGTCGAACAGTTTGGCCTGTACATCGTCAACTGACACATACACGCACATTGTGCTTTGTTATAAGTAAAGATGTATATTTGCAAGATTTTGATTTAAGAATAATAAAAATACTGTTAAACTCCATGCATGGTTCTTTTTAAAATAAAAAAAGGTTTTACATATGCATATATTGGCAATAAATGATTGATAACTATAATTACTCTTATTTATAAAATTGCGAATATAAATAGTAGCATTTAAAATCTCTTAAGTAAATATGATATGCAGTTTTATTAATAATATCTATTTTGAGCATGAAATGGTTATCATTTTTTTCTCGTCTTGACAATCTTGGTACTCTAAAATATATTAGATATTTTTTACTTTAAAAGGTATGATCCATTCATTCTAACCCTATACCTTTTCCAGTATAAATTATTTATTGCCTGCCTGTCTTTACTCCCTCCCCCTTTTTTGTCATGTGATCTCACTTTTCATTTTATCTATATATATTTGTCTAGCATTTTCTTCTGTTCAGGACTGATTGAAGTTTATTTTATTTTATTATGCAAATTTTTTTTAAAAATGTATTTTACATTTAAAAGCTAATATATTTTCACATATATATGTTTTTTCAAATTGTACCAATGTATCGTGGATCAAACAACATGGTACTATTTTTATTTATCTGTAAGGCCATTCTGTTGTAATTAATGTAACTTTGGAAATATTATAACAGATTATAACATGATGAAATGTTCTTCAATAATCTTGAAGAAAACTTTTTTATTTTATATTTTGTGTAACATATCTATTCAGAAATTATTTTCAAAGGTAATAATTTAAACATTTTTTATGTGTGTGAATTATGTGATTATTTAGTTACCACATAAAGTTTAGTATTAGATTTTTCTGAATTTTTATAGTAAAAAAAAGTAATTTATAGTAATACACGATAATGTTAAGTTTGTTCTAAGAATAATTTTGATTAATTAATAATCAACAATAATTATTTATTGATATTTTTATTATTTCCATGGTGTGATTAACATAGTATGACTAATGTAACTATTGGACAATCGATAATGTAACATTTAAAAATGAAGAATTGATGTGAAGCAATTTTAATAAAATTGAAGGCATTTTCTTTTTTTTTTTTATAAGAGAAGGTAATGTTTTTTCTAGTTTAAATCTGATGCATAATGACAAATTTCTACTTAATTCAGTAGGTTCTGACAAAACAAATTTTTCCAAACCATTTGAATACCATCAACATTTAAAGCTTAAGTCAGTTCCTTGTAAAAATTTTATTTTGTACATTTCTGAATTTAAATGATATTCTATTACTGCATATTTTTTCTATACTGCATATTTTTCTTTGACCTTTTCCCGTGATATGTAGTGAAGTTCCACTCACAAAATGTTGCATTAGAAAGTAGCAATGATATGCTATACTGATTCTCAAAATGGACTTATGCACCATCTTGCTGAACATTTAACAGCATCAAAAGTATGTGGAATATGAGATATGATTGCAAATGATTTTATTTCTAAATCAGCACATCATGTTTAAAATCTATTTTTACAGTGCATATAATCACTAGTAAATCTTGATCCGACTCTAGTGGGAAAATATCATTTAATTAAATTTGGTATTTTATTTCATAGGTTTGGAAGCAGTAAATTGGTATTTACAACTGTCTATGTGTTAAACTATTATAATTAAATATTTTGCTTTTTTCCCCCTTGTTTGATAAGACATATTATAAATGCATTTCAAGGGGTTATGAAATACAAAGCAATTTTTTAAAGAAATAGTTGATTTTAAGAATATTTGAATTTCCTTATGTTCTACTGATTTATACAAACTTATTCTACATCTCAATCTAGTTCTTTCTCAATGAATTTTTAAAAATTTTTATTGAAAAGTAAGTACAATTTCATTCTGCTAGTATTATATTTGTTGTCAGCATTTAAGCCACTGGAACTTTAATAATATTCTTTTTCTATTGGCTCATATTTAAAAGGAAAGTGAAATTCTCAAAACTTGAATGCGAGCAAACTTGTTGATCCTACGGAATTCATCTTTAATATTGAGATATCTTTATTATTAATTAACTGAAAGGTATTTTTTAAGTTATAGAAATTGTTTTGATTCATCAAGTTCATATTAAAAAAATTTCTGGCACTCAGTTGAAGCTTTGGAAAAGCCACTCTTTGTAAATTCAGTAGATAGAATAAAAATTCACGTATTTGAACCAGTTTCTTTACAACTGTTTACTTTTTCCTTGAATTAGAAGACAGAGACTTCTTAACTTATCTTACTTCTTCACCTAATGCTTGTGGTGATGCAAACGCTCTAAAACAGGATTTCTCAAAAGGTGGGTCGCGACCCCCAGGGAGGTCGCGAGATGTGGGAGAAAAGTTTAAAGAAAATTAATTTATTGCTGTAGTTTTCATTAAAAAAATGAGTACACATAAAGCTTTGAACACACATAGAAGTTGGTTTTTGTGTTCTATTAGTTATTGAGCTTGTTTGGAATTAACCAATTTTTTAATGTCTGAAATGAGCTTTGTAACACACAAAACAATGTCTTTTTCCAGTGTCAAATGATTTCTTAATTTTTTTAAATTTATCATTATGGAGAATCCTTGTTCACAGTTGTAATATGTAAAAAATGGCGTAAAAGTTTTTAATGCTGGTGTGGGCAGTACTGGGTATTCCTTTTTAATACGTACCCAAAATTTGTCGACATAAATTTTGTTAAAAGTTACTTTAGCTGACTGATCACTTGAAATCTATCAGTTGATCATGATGACGGACACTTAGCTCAACTTTTGTTAAGGCTTGCTCTCTGGACGGATTGACTATCCACACAACACCACTCATATCTTTAACTGGAATGTAATCTGTAAACTGTTCCATCAAAGTTTCGAGATGAGATGATACTTGTAAGGAGAAAGATGAAGTGTCAAGGGATGTAGCGCTAATACCCGACATGTACTCTACGAACTCTTGAGTATGTTTAAAATTTTCAAAATCTCTGTCTAAACTTTAGACAGAGTTAAAACTTTGGGGGGGATCTCCAAAATACTTAATCTAAAAAGGGGGTCGCAATTTCTAAAAGTTTGAGAACCCCTGCTCTAGAAGTTGGTTGTTGGCTTACTGCAGACTTCGATTCTCATCTGTCTTATGACTTCATCTGCCAGTTTTGTGGTTTCAGTTTCCCTTTCACTTTTTTAAAACCCTATTTATCTAGTTTTAAAACTCTTTTTCAAATTTTTTCTTAGGGTTTTTTTTTACTTTGTTTAACACAGCCCTCTATTTTCCCTTCTGCTGCTCTTGTTCTCATCATCTTAATTTTTTACAAAAATAAATTTAAATGCAATGCTATTAGGACAAAATTATTTGAAAGAGAACTAAATGTGACTAGCATAGCTATAATCTTTACTACTGTAATCATATTTGATAAGTTACATTAATCACAACTCTTAATCATTATAAACAGAGCTAAATAAGCCATTTTATATGATTAATATAAGTTAGCTAACAAGTAAGAAAATTTACAAAATAGAAATTCATGAAATACTATCTGCAAGATAGAAAATAAAGAATTTTGTAATTAATGTAACAGGGAACAACAGAGTAAAAAAAAATTTAGAAAAATATAATTATCTCTTAAGATATTCAGATTTTTTTTAAATGTGTGGCTAGTTGTACAATCTTTAACTCTTAGTAGCCTGATTTTCGAAAGTGATTTATTTTTAATATTACTGTGTTTGCTTCAGGGTCTAGATGAAGGGAAAAATAGCTAAAAAAATCACAATATTTATTTTACATATTTATTTAGAAAAAAAAAAAACAGGTATCAATTTTGATACTTCAGGCATTAACGCCATAAAGAAATCAGATATACCTATGCATGAAATAATGCGAAACATTGATTGTTTTTATTATCGCATAACGACACTTTACACTTTTTACAGAACCAGGAGTGTTTTTTACCGAACCAAAAGTATTTATATTCTTCAGAAAAAGAAAATATATCAAATTTGTATTCAACAAAATTTTTTGTAAAATGTGTTTACTTGTTCACTTTGCCGCGCGAGTAATATGTCATAGATAAAATAAAACAATAATGACATTTGATTTTTTTTTTAAATTTCGTTGGAAAGAATATTATACAACAGTAAAATACGTACAGTAAACCTATAAAAAAAACTAATAGTGTAACGTTTTGGCCGGGGCTACTGGTGAGTTGGGCCGAAGACAAACCAGGTCTTGGAGAAATAAAAATTATTTATTTTCAGCTATAATACATATATATCTCGTACAAATACACCTTCTTGATTAAATATGTTACGAATACATAGGCAATTTAGTTCAGAGTTCCACTAGGGAAAGGTGCTGTGCCTCAAATAGTAAGGTAGTCTCTCTCGTAGATGAAGACGGAGGGTGGAGTTCTTGAAACTCCCGCAAGATCTGGCCCGAGGTTCGGGATTCTTTGCTTGTCGATTAACCTGCTGGGTTTTGTAGAGCGTAAGGTGATGAACTGGCTGGAAGAGCAACTCCGGAGACCGCTGTTCAACTAATTGGAGGTATTCCCAAAGTTCGGATGAGCTATCACACTTCAGACGAGACACTGAATGGTTCCAAAGGTTCCGATGAACTCCACGTGGGCTTGGCTACAGGGCGAGGCGGCCTACGTACATTCCAAATTCTCTCCTGAGAATTTTCCACAGAATTCCAAGTTGAATTCTCGCTCCAATCACCAGCTGTTGCTTCGTCAGTTCGCTCCCAACAGTTCGCTCTCAACACGCGCTTTTTGCTCGTTTTTATCTCGGTCTAAAAAACCGGCCCTTGGTGGCAAATGACCAATCAGCATCATTCCCAAAGTTTTTGATCATCTGACCCAAGTTATCTTTCCAATCACAAGAGAGGGGAAAACGGCGTCTAGCAAGGAGACGTCTTGGTTCCGTCTAGTCTGCAATCTTCACCTTTCACAAATTCCTCCGTTATCTATGGTTGCTTTCCCGTGGGAACGCAATTTGATATATTCCTACTTATCTATCCGAAAACGTCACGATAGTAATGTGAACATTCGGTTTAAAAGATTGGTATCAAAATTGAAACTCTAGGTTATTAAGGGTTAAATAAATGCATTCATTGAACAGGAAAAAGGGAAGTAACTATATTAAAAAGTTACAAACTAATTAGAAAATATAATATTAAAAGCACTCAAATACGTGTGTTCTTTTAAAATAAAATTCAAATCAAAATTCAACTGTATTTTCAGATCTAGAAACTAGAAAAATGATGCATTATAATTATGATTTCAATAAAATTTTATTTTGGCGTAAAAGATGTCTATTTTCATGGAATGGCACTATACTTAAAATCAATCACTATATATTACTAATTTAATTAGAAAGGATAAAAAATTGTTATTTTCTCTTGACTGTACTTAGAATCTAATTAGATTACTGTATATTATTTATTCAATTAGGAAAGATAAAAGTGAATTCTTTCAAAGTATTTGCCTTGATAATTAATTCATCAAGAAAAAAGTTGCCCACATTAACTTTTTTCCTTTCAGAAAATTTGAATGGAAATGATAATTTTTTTTTTGGAGATGTAGGAACAAATTTCCGACAAACAATTAATTCTTTTTATTGCCAGTGAATAGTAGATGTCAAATAAATCATCTTTGTATGAAATTAAAATATTAGCTTTATTTGAGAGTAAAAATTATGCTTAATTAAATGACAAACAAAGAGGCACGTGATTCAAGTTTTTATTTTGTATTTGATGCAATTGCTGTGAATTTCATTGAAAAAAAAAAGATTATCAGTTTTTTGAACACAATATCCATGATCATTCCATTAGTAGCAGACCACATAAATACTCAGATATGATATTGGATTACAAAACCAGTTAAGTATTGTTCGTTTCAGTATCCTGAGACAACCACTTTTGGAAAATTCTATCTCACTAAGAGATGAGATATGGAAGGATAAATGCATTTGTTTTACCGTCATTGTTTTACCTTGATTTTCATTCTTACTTTATTTATTTTTTTGTACTTGTATGTGAGTGTCTTGTCGTTTCTGACAATTTTATTTTATTTTAATTCACTCTGAGAGTAATACAAATTCACCTTATTGTTAAATGTTAACATTACATCTTTTTATATTTCCTCTCACCCCTATTTTGACGATTTAAACCCATCCTAACGCATGCGCAAAAGCGCGGAGTACTTTAGAATCCGTTGGCAAACAATAGCTGTGTATAATCTTGATTACTTTTTTGGTTCATATACTTGTAAAAGAAAAACAGATAATTGAATATGGCCTTATTTATAACTCTTTTAATAGAATTGTGATAGCAAGTTCTGTGTGTAACATTAGCACGTGGAAACATTCTTTGAAGCAAAGTGTACAAAAAAGAAACGTTTATATTTTGGAAAAACGTATCGATGACTCAAAATTCAATTTTTTTCATCGAATGGAAAGATAAAAGTGTGGCGAAACTCTAAAAAAGAACCAAGTCCAAAAAATACGGGAAAAACTGCAAAACATGGAGGAAGAATGTATTAGGATATGGCAGCGTATGGCTGCAACAGGTGTTGATCGATTGTTCTTTATAGAATCTTAGATAGTTTTGTATGCTTATACCAATTCATTGAAATGAAATCGTCTGTTAAAAGATAATTTAAACGCCAGTTATAAAATTTCATTAATTAAGGTAGAACAATAATATGGAAATACTTAGGTTTTTATTGAGATTGTTCGTAAAAAGTTAAATTATTTCTTATACGTTCCCCGTTGTATAAAATTGTCAGTTAGCGACGATTTCTTTTAGATTTGTCTTCGTTCACACACACAGCGTATCATTCATATCACAAAAATTTACAGAAATATACTTATTTTGGATTTAAGTTGATTAATGACACATTAATATGAAAGCATTTATTTCATTTTTGGAAATTTATTCAATGCAAAACAATTACCTTATACAGATATTTCTATAGTAAGATCTATAGTATTGTTGATTCAGTCGTCATGTTTCAAAGAAATTTACTAATCACTTATAATGTAAGTGCATGATTAGTAATTTAGTATCAATTTACTAATCATGCACTTAGATTTTTGCGAGAATTACAATGGCTTTATAAAGTAAAGAGAGAAAAAGTTGGGAATCCAGACATTTAAGATGTCTTAGAATATACTAGAATGCCGAGTAAGAAAATAAAATTCTTTTCTGATACTTGTGCACTTTCTAAAATTCAGTAAAAAAGAATGGTTAGATATGCTGACGATTTATGCAGGACATAATCATAACGCCGGCTTAGTTGTAAAAGAGAATAAGTGTCATGTTCCAAATTCCTGACATTCTTCTAGGAGTATTTTTACGGAATGGTTCAAACATCACTAACTACAGGTATCTTTCTTTTCCATTCTCGAGAGAAATGGAGTGGATAACATTTACATGTTTACATGTAAAGCAGAAATTGACATTTCTGCTTATTTTTCAAGTTACCCTGGTGTACGAACAATTGATCCAAAGCTCATTTCTCCAAAACCGACGGTTTAAAGAATATTCCAATGTGATTACTGGCATGTTTACAGTATTAGTGGAGTCCCATGACTGCAACAGTTATATGGACAACTACACGATCATCGTTTGGAATTTTATAATGTGCCCCAATTTAGATATAAAATGAAATCCTTTTCTAAGGAATGCACTTTGAACTGAGAACTGTTGTTTTAATTGAGTTAGAAATATTAATCTTCAAAGCAATAACTTCTGGAACGGTAAAAATTCATTCTTGGCACAACAGATTCATCATCAATGTCAATCTTTACTTCTAGTAAATATGAATGTGCGCTTTGTATATATTTGGGTTGATATACTACTGACTAGACCATTTGACCTAACGCTACCACTCTTGCCACATGCCTACTTTAAAGGGTAGAAATGTGTACTTCAAACCTTTTTTAAATAAAAAAAATTAAATAACATTTTGGAATTTCTGATAACTTCCGAAAATATTATAGTCCCTAAGTGATTATTACATCAGCTTAAAATTCAAAAATTTATCTTTTATTAATTCCAATGTTTTTGTTTTCAATTGTTTTACTGCATTTATTTTTTTCTTATATTAATCAATTTTCAAAATAGTATTTATAACATATTTCCCCCAAAGAATCGTAAGAATTCTGAAGGAATATCAATCCGTCATGCATGATGTAACCGTTTGGCTATAGATTTTGTATTTCCATTTATAAGCTTCTCATGATTGTTTCAAAGAGCAACGAAGAGTGATTAGAAATCCTTTTTTGTAAATGCGTTTTTATAAACATATTCAGAACACTCCGATATATAGCAATAGCTGAACTAGAATTAGATTTAAACTAGAAACTTAGAAAAATACCGAGGTGTATGAATAATTTTGCTATTCGAAATATTATCAAAATATTTTATTTCCATTGTAAAAAATATATTGGAATTTTTATTTTTATTGCAGAATTGTTATAACGTGATGTATGTCACTGGGATATTGTTTAATTCACAATGTAGCCAATTGGCACATTTCAATATTTTTGTTAAAATTTCGTCAGAAAAAAATAAACTAAAATTGTTAAAATAATTTTCCTAACTTATATGTAACTATTCAAAACACATGTATTTTTCTCTCAAAAAAATGAAAAGTCATGCATCCTATGGTTAAATGTAGTACGAAAGATGGTACAAAAGAGTTTAATTCTGGAAGACCAAAATTGTCGATAAAAGTCGCTATTAAAGCTACATGTATTTTTTTTTGGGGGGGGGGTTAAGTTTTACAATCAAATTATTATCCTGCTTTTGAAACCAACAATTATTAACAAAAGAGATTTTTAAAAAGCAAGCGATATGATTAATCAAATGTGTGTTGAATCAATGAAAGATTTAAATTTATATTTAAAATTTAATTATCATAAAGCCAAAGATCTCAAATTTCACATTATTTTATATTAGAAATTCAGTTACATTGTTAACGTGTATCCATTTTTTTACGTATTTTAAGGAAATATATATATATGCACAGTTTATTTTGACAAAAAATAAAGGAAATGCACTATAAATTAAACATTATATCATAGGGCTTCAAAGTATGGATTATGTATCGAAATTTGAAGCTTAAAAATAACTTGTAGACGAATATATCAATAACAAGTTGCACTAAATATATAATTAAACATTTTAGCTATCGTTATTTCTCAGTGAACTAGTAGGTCACTAAAGGCGGCTATCTTTCTATATGAATGTATGGTGTGATATTAGAAATTCTTTGGTTTGTTCCATTTGGTTCAACAGTATTCTGTAACCGAATATACCTTATTTGATGGCATTTTATTTAAACAATTAATTTTGATTGACATTGTTTGAAGTAAGGGATGAATTAGTTTTGACTGTGTCTGTAGATCTTAGTCTACGGATTCAAAAAGTCTTGAAATCACAAGAGATGAACTCTTTCGCGTACGTGCAAGTTTTTAAATAATTTGTGTATAGATATCGAAAATTGAAATCTATACTAATTGAACTCTTGTTTTAAACTATTTTTAGCCCTTCAATTAATGTTTTTTAATTAATAAAAGTTTTGTTTTCTGGTTTTTTTCCTCCCAATTTATTATGTTTCGTGATAAATTTGATACCCCTGAAAGCGAAGATAGATCATAGGAATGGAAAAATGATGTAAATCAATCAATTTTCTTTTTAATATCTAAGAAAAAAATTAAAAAGAAAACAATTTATTCATTGACGCTTTATTCTTTGGGACCCGTTAAAAAAATAATTTTTGTATTTTTTAAATATCTTTCTCTACAGAAGCCAAAGTATTTTCTTATATTTGAGTACCTTATGTGATGAAACTTTGTAGTTGAAATACTATATGTCTTATTTCAGAATATGAGGAAATAAACGCTTGTACCTCTTTTCGGGGGGCATGCTGTGTATATATAAAACTTCATGAAAACGAACCATGTCATGTAAACATATTGGAATGTTTTTAATTTTTTTTAACGAATTTTACATTTTTTTTTAAAAAAAAATATTATTGGTATATTGATGGTGGAACTGAATCTTCTAAAACAAAACTTAAAAAGTGTCTTGAGCTTAGTCCCCTCAACCATATCTTTTGTGCGATAATTACCATCATTTTCATATAGATAATTAAGTTATTGCTAGAAACGTATACTTTTTTCAGTTAACATTTGAAAATTAATTTGAGACTTTTTTTTAATGTAATGCAACGTAATTTTTGAAAAAAGTATGAGTAACTTATCTATCATCTGATATTTTCATCTATTAAGTATTTGTCAGTGTGTCAGTAAAAATAAAGTTCTTATTTTATTTTGGAAATTAATTTTTTATATAAATTTAATTTTATTTATTTAAAACCATATTTGTTGCAATCTGCTAATAATCTTGCTTATAAATAAAAATTCATGACTGTACATTCTCCTGCATTGTAAAGTTTTTTGTTTGTTAATGTAATGTGGGTTGAATATTAACATTTCATTTGCATGTTCATCAAGTTAAGTACGTAAATACTTGGAATGTAATATTCTTTCTATATCTCGTTATATAGCTATGAATACATTAATACTCCTGATGGTGTGAAATGTGTCAAGCAAGAAAGAATAACAGAAACATTTAAACAGAGAAAACGGATGGATAGATTTGATGGAATGCCTGAAGAAGAGGTTATGAAGAAGTCACTACCAGACCATTTAAGCCATGGTCTAGATATTGTTATTGTAAGTGGGTTTATTTATTGTTTATTTCAGAATATTATAGTTTTCAAATACATGTTAATGAGGTATATTTGATTATTTGTGCTGAAAGAATTTTGTTATTATTTTATCACTATGAGAAAACTCCTTTCCTTTCTTTGTTTATCCGAATGTATTTGGCTAAGTGCAAACCAAGCTACAAAACTTGATATTTTTCTCACTATAATAAGCTTTCAACAAATATTCATTCTGTAATTATTATTGATTTTGTTTTTCATACCAATTATTATTATTGTTGTACTTATAATAAAATTATCTGTTTGTTTAAAATTGAAAGGATGTTTGTTATTAAGTGTTATTTATATTTTATCTCACAAGGGGAAGGCATTAGTTGGAAAATTGGGTTATGGGGGGATTTTGTATGATGCTTATATACGTTAAGGATATTCATACTGTAAAATTTTAAAGCACATTTGTAGCCAATTTCAAGAAAATGATCCTCAAAATTTTTAAGCATAGCTTTGCCTATTTGTAATTTGCTATTATCTCTGAAACCCTGACGGCACAATCAGGAGAGCACCCATTCCATGTTTACAAGAGCTAGGTTTGATCCGGTACCCCCTACCCCTACCCGACAAAACTATTTTACACTTCAGTATCTGATAAAAAGAATATATTCGACTTATTCAATAATCCAGAAACATAAAATTTGGTATATATTGTAGTGCCCTTGTTAATTTTTCGGCTTGCAGGGTTTCATGATGTTATCACTTGGCTGCCTAACGAATTCGGCGATAACCAGTTTTGTATCTTGATCCATTACTGGAGATGGTCAGTTCTGCGGAACATGGATTTTCATGTTCATTGTAAGATTGGATCAGACCAGTTTTCAAACATTTTCGTGTTGCTGCAAGTAGCAAAAAAGATCAAATATGCTTTTCAATTTTGATGAATTTCTTAAGGAAAAAAGGGGGAAATTACCACTTTTGCATTACATGATACATTTGTATCTAATCTGGCTTTTGCTATTTTCATTT
Source organism: Argiope argentata (assembly GCA_026289955.1). Taxonomy (NCBI): domain Eukaryota; kingdom Metazoa; phylum Arthropoda; class Arachnida; order Araneae; family Araneidae; genus Argiope; species Argiope argentata. Next base: position 5,886,281 of record JAOUZG010033074.1, read on the forward strand.
AATTTAGGTAGCTAGTGATTTTCAGTAGTTTATGTGGACTTTGGTTTATGCATGAGGAATTCTGACAAAATGATTCAGTAAAAAGTATTAAGTATTCTTTTTATCAATGAAAAAGAATGCAGCTATCTTAAAGAGTGATTGTCTTTAACCAATTATTAGGTATATTTTAAAGGTTTTGAAAAATCTAATTTAGGTGGTAAATTTGAAACTTGTTTTTCTAAAGTAAGTCCAAGCAAAACATAATTTAAATTGTTTTCCCATAGGCATTTTGTATTCACATGGAAGTTCAAATGCTTTATTTTTCTAAATTGTCTGTTAAATTTACTTACAGATTGGCATCAATCCAGGCTTAATGGCTGCTTATAAAGGGCATCATTATGCAGGTCCAGGAAATCATTTTTGTAAGTCTTAATTTAAAATGTATTTATAGGAAATAAAGTCAATGAAGTCTAGTTATTTCAAAGTGATAAGTTAAAAGCATCATATGTGATATGCCTGTTTATTGTTCTTTACATACCTGTTGTACCCATCAACATTTTAACCAATGAATTAATTTTTTTATTATTTAGTTTCCTTTAATAAAAATATTATATTTCTGCTGAACTATTCATCCTTCAATTAAAAAAACAACAGAAAATAAAACTTTTTAGCAATCAGGAGGCAAAGGTAAATTCATTATCATCTAAGTTATTGTTTTTATATTACTTTCAATCCTTAGATGAAATAACAAATATAACATTTTCAAGAAACCATAGTTAACGATTTTACTGCTGTCCCATAATTCATTATATGAAAAAAATGTATTAAGGTAGCATATATTATAAAAGTGCTATATAAATATGAGTTTGTTACATTTTTTTTATTGAAAAACTGATGATTTTAAGCAAAGGACAAAGGTTTATATCAGTTGACAAGAATTAGTTTATTTCTGCATTTTAATCATATCTGAAGATATTAATTAACATTTGCTATTTTTCGCCTTGCAACTAAATGCAGATAATAGCGCTTTATAATAGAAAATACAAATTTATTGTTTGAGTTTTCAGTTATATTAGATGGGAAGTTTGTTTTCTATTTTTAATGAATGTTGAATTAAGATCTTATCTGTTCCAGTTTTGAATATTTCAGTTATAAATACTAATTGGAACTAATATGAATGTAATGTCAGATTTTTTCTTTTTTCCTTCTTTAACTTACTCCAATACTTATGTATTAACTGCATGCTGCTGGTGTACTTTAGACTTACCAGGATGTCATTGATGAATATAGTTATATTTAATAGACTATAATGATATCTTTCACGATCTTTTTTTAAAGGCAGTACACTCTCAGGAACATGACATACTTCAAACCAAAAGACTATTAGATCAGCGAAAGCTACAAAATAATGAATAATTCATTTTAAAAATGCATTTTATACAAAATATGCTTGATTTTATGAAAATTATTCTTTATATAATGTATATTGCCATATGTAATACAAAATTTGGGCAATAATTTATTTTATGCATTGGCAAGATAATTGAAAAACAGTTAATATATTGATTTTTCTCAATAAGAATCAGTTTCATTCTATTTCTTTAGATAGCAAAGTATAAATTACTTTTTTCTGACAATATTTAATCATATTTAAAGGAGAAATCTACTTTTGAATAAATAACCAGATGAATTTCAAATGCATCCCCTTATGATTAATCATATCCTGTTATGGATTGCTTTTAGCTTTTGCGTAAATAGCTTAGTTAATTTTGAAAGAAGAAATGGCTGTACGAGGGAGAGAAGTTAGTATGTGGCCCCAATGTTTTTTTTTTTATTTCTTATTATATCAGGTTTTAGTAATTATTTTAGTAGATTTGGCTAGATTTTTTTCCATTGTGGTCATCAATGATAATTTTGACCCTTCCCACATCATTTTTACCTCCTTTGAACTTGATATCCCATCTACAAACTCATCTGGCTTTTTACATTTTTCAACATATTCCCAGTTGGTTAAAATCCAAATAATTTTACTCTTTTTATCATGTTAATAACTTGGGAAAATATATATTTATAAATGTTTGAATGAAAGGTGATTTGAGGTTCTGTGACTAAGATCATTGTAGATCTGCAGAAATTTTTCTGGAGTGGTGGCCTGAGAACCATTCCAATAGATAGTCTTCCTTTAAGGAATGTATCTAGAACTCAGAAGAATGCTACTCTAATCAAATGGAAATTCTTCTGCATTCTTGCAAAAGGTTATAAGAGGTTTATCTAGTAGCTAGAGAAGGTTGCTATTTATTCTTTGTTGAGAAATGCAAGTTTTTTTTTATTTCAGCATTTTGAATTTTATGCCCACCCTTTCATTTTGACTTAAATATATATATTCATTTTCATATACTATTGTATGACATTTGTTTAAAATCTTAATTTTTGAATAAAAATTTTAAAAAAAATATTTTAGTTTTACTGTGATTAGAATTTCATATGCTATTATAAAAAAATTATTCAGTACATTTTTCATGATAATCTTTAATTTTTGAGCAGGAATGCATAATTTTTTCTCATTAAAGTGGAGAAATAAATAATAATAATCAGTAAACAGTTTCAAAGTGAAATTTTGTGCTTTCTTCATAACATTTGTTAAAATTGGTTATAACATGCTAACAAAAAATAAATTCTGCAATGATGGTAGCTATTAATACTGGCTTTGTTGAAATTGTGTTGATACCTTATAGTAGTTTTTGATATATCTTCTTGGTGTCTTCTTTGTCTGAGATTATTGTTATATGTGCTTCTGATAAACTTCTTTCAGGGAAATGCCTTTTTTTGTCTGGTCTTATTCCTGAACCAATGAGTGCTGTAGATGATTTCAAATTGATCTCTCATGGTATAGGTTTTACTAACATTGTTCCTCGCCCTACTAAAGGAAGTGCTGACTTAAGTAGGTAAGTTATTCTGAAATGTCATTCTGTAGAGTATAATTAATTTTTGGAATATGCAAATAGTGAATTTTTATATTTTAAAAAATATTATTTAAATAGTTTTCATTACCTTCTAGGAAAGAAATAAGAGAAGGGGCTGAGATTTTACTCTCTAAGCTTCGTAAATACCAACCTAAAATTGCTGTGTTTAATGGAAAAAGTATGTATTAAGTTAATTTTTGTATGTATTCTCTCTTTCTAAGATAGAATTAATATTCTTTTGTGTTTTAATAAACAGTTCTTATGACCTTTCATCTTAAATCAATAAAGTGACATTTTCCTTAATCGTTTTCTTCAATTTGAATTTTATATGAAGTATCTTGTATATGGATAAATTGAAATGAATGGAGTGTATATTTTAAAATAATATTGTTTTGCATTATAGAATGGAAACATATTACCTGTTGTTTCGTTTGTTTTTTTATTTATATATTTCAGTTTAGGTTATATTAGATTCTTTTTTTCGTCATTTATATATTTGATAAAAGTATCATATTTTTGAAAGTATGAAGAAATTTTTAATTATCAAAGGAAGTTATAATTTTTGTAATAAAAGTAAATAAAGTATAGGTTTTTATATATTGTCTTTCATTTTAATATCCCTGTTCTAATTGAGGAGCTTACATTTGTTGCTATAATTTGTACATACATTTAATTTACCCCTGAATGTTAATAACAAAATGACTTTTCTTTTATGTGATTAATTATCAATTTTGAAATGATTGCTTATGAAAATTATAATTGATCTATTGTTAATTAGAACTTTTCATTGGTCTTACATAATGGCTTTTATATTTGTTTATACAGTTATTCTGTCTGGTGCATAGAATGGTTATTTTCAATTTTTTAAAGCATTGATGTAGTTTGCTGAATGATGATACAGTTTAAAATGACTCTCTTTTATGAAAAGGAATTGATATATTTGGCATTTAATTCTTCCAGGCATTCAAAATCTTGCATTTATACATGTAATATAATTGAATAAAAAGCAAAACTAAGGCTAACGAAACTTGTGGGATAAAACGCATTCCATGCATTAAGTGAGAAAAAAAAAATCTGGACTTGTCTCCTAAAATTGTGTCTTTTTTTCTCTTCTTTCTAAAAGTATAGATTATTTAGATTTATTGTATTCCACTTAAGTTTAACTCTTTATTTGTGTGCTGCATTTTTCTTAACTGTCTCTTTATTATTTCAAATGATTATTGTAACTTAATAAAAACAACTTAGCTAGAAAAGTATTATTTTTATATGTGTAATGCTTTCCAGTGTTACAGAAACTTTATTGATTCTTGTAGCCTGATTGTCCATTTTTAATTAATAGAAAATTAACAAAAATTGTATTCAGTTAGTGACAATATTGTTTCACTGTTGCAGCAAATTCTTATATGTAGAAGTGTTTTTTTTTTTTTTTTTTGGAGAAATGTTTATGAATTTAAAAGGTCGGGGCAAAAGAGAATCAAGCCACAATTCTAAATCTCAGATATATATCGATTTGAAAGTTAGGTTAACTATTCAAATCAAAGTACCTGTCATAAAAGTATTTTGCCAGTGTCTTAGTAATATTTCAGCTATTCTGGGTATCAATATAGCATTATTATTATCTGTTTTCTAAATTAGCTGTCTTCATTAACTTACTGAAAATTTGTGTGACTTTGCACTATTTAGATTCAATGCTAGGGAGTTTTCATTCATGAAATTCGGCAAGTTATGCTTTCCATTATAACTTTTCAAAGTTAATGAGAGAGTTTTAATATTTTCTTATTCAAAATATAATTGTGGCAATTATGAAAATATATTATTTATGATAATAAAGAATTGATGTGTAAGTTAAATAATGATACTTCAATTAAGGAAAAATAAGGTACATAAAAGAAGCATATGTCAAAGTAAGTTTCAGTTTATTCCATTTCCTCAATTTTTTCTTTTTCTTGATGATCAACATCCAAGATCAGTTAGTAATTATGTAATCCAAAAGTTCTAAAGCATTCTTTAACTTTATTTTTCCAAATCTTGTCTGGAGTATTGTACTTTTCTGCAATTTAAAGATAATTGGGGTTTTTTACGTCTATATTACTCAAATATCAGTTATTTAACATCTGAATCAATCATCTAGGAAATTTAAAATAATGATAAACTGATATTTTGAACTGTTGGGTTAAAAATAATACCACACATTATTAGTACTTCGCTATAAACTTCACATATTTTAAAAAGCAGTTAATTAATATTAATAACGAATTTGGGAACATTAATTACATATAGTATTCTGAGCACAATATAGTGAAAATAAAAAACAACAAAGTAATACAATATACAAAATAATTTTACTGTAGTCAAAATAGTCAAGCCGCAAAGACGTATTTCGCCTTTTTTAAATGGCTGAAAGCAATCATACCGAAAATAAAACAATTTTATGAATAACAAAACTGTACGTCGATTACAGATGCATATATATAATATGAAATAAAATATACAGGGTGTTCACTAATTATTTTCGGGGTTTCCATACCTCATAACTTTCGAATCAAAAATATTTCGCAAAAAACGATTATGTATTCGTAAATGACAACTGAAAGAATTTTATTAATGATATTAAAAAGATTAATGATGTCGTGGCTCGTAACACATCAAGACAAAATTCATTTTCCCTCCAAGTGTTCTCCAGCATTTGTAGGGTAACATATTGGATCGCAGTAACAATTCTGCGCTTCAGTTCATCAAAGTAGGGCACAGGGGTTTTGTACACAATGTTCTTGACAGGTCCCCATAGAAAGAAGTGCTGCGGTGTTATATCTGGTGATCTCGGAGGCCATGGAATTGGTCCATCTCTTCCACACCATCTGTCGGGAATGTTCTCGTCTAAAAAATCACGTACAACCATGCCCCAATATGGGGGTGCACCATCCTGTTGAAATATCACATCTGGCTGATGTTGCTGCATCTGAGGAACCGCATATATCTCCAGCATGCCAAGGTATGTCACGGAGTTTATTGTTGTTTCAGCAGAGAAGAAAGGTCCAATAACTTCAGTATGTGATAAAGCGCACCAAACATTCACCTTTGGGCTATCTCTTTCCAATTCTCGATAATTGTGAGGGTTCTCCGAACCCTATATGAAAAGTGGATTCGTCACTGAAGAACCGTTTCCGAAGGTAATTTTCAGCGAACTCAAAACGCCGCGGTTTATCATTCGGGTGTAAAACTTGCACAATTTGCACTTTGTTGGCATTCAGATGAAGGCGGTTACGGAGAACGTTCCATGCGGCATATGTAACTACTCAGCTGATTGTTTCGTTGATTTTCGTGTACTGCGAGTAAACGTTTCTTGGATGCAATCAATATTTTCCTGCGAAGTGCTCGGTTTTACCGCTCCCTTTCGGTGTAGATCGCTACCAGTTTCCTGAAATTGTGTTTACCAGCGCCTAATAGAATTATTTGAAGGTGGATCTTCCTTGTTTGTGGTCCTGAAGCGACGTTAAGTAGTTATGCTTGATTTAGTTTCGAAAAACTACAATACACACATTGCTTTTTCTTGCACGGTCGCCATTTTTATTTATGATGTCATAATTACCCAGACTGCAAATGCGCTAAGATCGTATGTTGCCACGTAAAATTCTTTAAGTTATAATTTACGAATACTTAATCGATTTTTACGTAATATTTTTTATTCGAAAGTTATGAGGGTAGGAAACCCCAACAATAATTAATGAACACCCTGTATATTAATATTATATAAAACTAATATAATTTCGGGTTTATTATATACATGAAATAAAAATTACGATCACTTTAATCGTATTGAAGAATGACAAATTTTTAGTGAAGGTAATGCCCCTCCACATTTACTGTGTGGCCACCACAAGAATACATCCAGAATAAGGCCTGTGTTTACGGCAGGCGTTATAAAAACATGTTTCTGTAAGGAAGCTCCATTTCGAATAATAGAAATTAGACGGAAATCTGGGGGTCATTTCTATTGGAGTGGCAATTTGAAGCTGTATTGGAATTTTCAACCCCAAATGATAAAATAAATGCATAACTACTGATATACAATGAAAAGAAAAGCTAATTTATCACGTATTTTTTGAAATGACAGTTCGTGAGAAATATTTTCTTTGAAGTGCCCAGTTTGGTAAAGCAATCTAACTGTGGTTGCTTTACCAAGCCTGGGGGGATGAAGAAATTCACTTCTGAAATACTATCCTAAAAACAAACTTTTACATTTTTTTTTTTTTCAAATAATGTAAGGCGATGTTGGGTTTATTTATTTAGGTTTTCTTTTAATTTCCAAGACCTCTGGCACGCGTCTGAACTCTTGCATTATTTTCAAACTCAGAATATTTTTACATTTAAAATTTTACGAAATTAATTATGCCTCAGAAAGCTTGTGCACATTGAAAATAAGTTACAAGTCAAAGTTGGGTTTTTTTTAAAAAATCAAAAAAAATTATAGTATAGTAATTGTTAATTTTATATTTCAGAAAATAGTATATGCTTCAGAAAAAATAAACAAATATAAATTTCGGAAAGTTTCAAGCATATTTACAATGAACATTTTACTTTATAATAAAGTATAAACAACCATTTATAATAATTAAGAAATGATTACCGTTGATTATACAATTGTTTTTAATTTAAATTATACAGATTATTTCGCTTTTGCACCGGAGAATTCGATATTAAATACTTAAATTTAAAACAAATAAAATTAAGACGATTACTTTTTTGTCATGCATAATTCTACTTTAGATTTATTAATTATTTTTATTATTTCTTAATTATTTTTCTTTTGAAATCGTTAAACGTACAAATAAATACTCAGCCTTTCTATTTGATTTGTAATATTCATTGACATATGACAGAAATATTAGATTTTTTAAAATTCAATATTCAGAGTGTTCAAGGGATTTTCAGCTTAGTAAATTATTTTTTGAATTTGTTTTCAAAAATTAAAGGTAATTATACCAAATATCGCCATTTTGGTGCTGAACTTGCCTATGTAAGGAACGAATAGATTTCTGCCTATTCGAAATGAACTCTTCCTATAATAACCCGTTTCTTTAGCGACCGCCATAAACATAGACATTTGTCTGGAAGGGTTCTCGTAATGAACACACATCACTTCCATCTCAGTTTCAGTTGGTGAAAAATTCATAATCATTATCTAAGTGTCCATTTATATCAGAATCATCTGAATTACTAAGGACATTCATTTTCTCTTGTATTGCGCGGTTATATTTATACTTTTACCGCTTGACATTTTCTTGCCAATAAAAATGTTCTAAAAACATTGGGGGGGGGGCAAAAACAAAAAATTATAACGTATGTTGCCACTCAGTGACATTAGTAACAAAAAATATATAGGATATTATAATTTTCATTTATAAACAACATTTTTAAAAATGGTTTATTTCGTCTAAGATGTTACTGGGCTCTTACACCGACTCCTTCGATTAGTGCGTGCAAATGAATTACATGAAACGACGGATGATAAAATAAATCACCTTCTTAGTAAATGATCTTCAAGAACAATCCAGTGTGATCAGTGATGTTGAAATGGCTCATAAGAATGCACTATTTACTTTAAAAATAGTTTTAAAATATACTGATACATCTTGAAGTCACCTAATTTACACAAATGATTCTTTTAAATGAGATAAGGGTATATAGTACTGATATGCTTGGAAACAAGTCATTATCTTAAATTATAAAAGATTGTCAAATATATTAAAGGTTTTCTTACATACTTTTCATTTAAAGATAGGCTTAAGAGGATTAGTTCATCATACAACTCCTCTTTTGGTTTTCAAATACAGTATCATATGAAAGTTATGTTTAATGCATTATGCAGGCTGTGTCATAAAATGTGCTGCCTCTTTTTCTCTTCCTATTATTCTGCATTTTTATTTGTTGCCGGGTATTGTTAATCTTCATTTATTTTGGATAATTGGAATTGTATCAGTATATTTACACTGGGCCTTTAAACGTCTTAAAAGTGCTCTCCCCTCTGATGGTCATTTTTACCTTTTCTGAAGGGAAAATAACCATTTCACTGTGGTATAAGCTACGCTGAATCTGTTCGATTATTATTCTATTAACAATGTCTGATATTTCAATGCTTACAGTATCACAACCAATCCTGGTGGGGGGGTAATAGAAAACATTTAAACCTCTGTATAGGGAAATATTGATAGAATATATATCTTTTTCATTTACTGGCCTTTTCTTTCACTTTCCACTACTTGTTTTGGAGAGAAGATTTTTTTTTTTTTTTACTTTTTAGGAATAATTTTATATATTAATGCAAAAACACACTAATTAGTTATTAACAGTGACTTCAGTTCCTCGTTACTTTTCGGCCCGTTTACTTGTTTGTGTAGCATATACTAGTTATATTTCAACTTTATTTAATAAAACATCAGGGAATTAGTATTTTTCTTGGGGTTTTCACGTCACCTGGAAAATGCAGGGAATTTAGTTATTTTTTTTATTAGTTCCTTAGTTATTATTATTTTTTTTTTTCAATTTGTAAAATGCCAATCTCTTAAAGATTTCATCAATAAAAATATTGTAGTCATAACTTCCAAAAACGAAACAATATCATTCGTGATTCTGTAATGCGGAAACTCACACTTTTTCTACTCCCACCCCACCTCTTTTTCTGTTTCCAGTTTCGATTTGCGATACAGTTGCTCTTTTCCTTGGGTCAGATGCCAAATTTACGACCATATCGTAGAGGCTAGGGTCGACGGAACGGGGCTTAAGAGGAATACAGGGAAAGAGGAAATGCCAAAAAACGTCAAATTTAATATCTGAAAATAAACCAATTTCGAACTTTTTAATTCAGGCAAAATCATGTAAAGCTGATTTTTTATGGGTATTGAAACTTATTACGTCACATTCGTTCCTTAATGCCTTCATTGGTAAAGATTTTCACATATATTCACTGAAAATAGAATTTCTATAAAATATTTGTTAGACCTAATAAAGTGATGTACTTGATTTGTTAATGGTTAAACCCATGAAACTGATGGTTGAAAAATTTTCAGGAGTCTCAGAAATTGATGCCCAAATAATTGAATTGTCAAAAATGAATAAATAATAAAGAGTAATCTTGTTTTGTATAGAATTTTTGTTGTTGTTGTTGTTAAGTAATCATCAAATGATGATTTGTATCGTGATAACAAAAATATTTCGTGTTTTTTTTTTCACCGAGTTCCCAATTTTGTGTGATTTACAATTTTAGAGCATAAGAGGTAATATATCTGCGCCATTAATATATAAATTGTGTATTAATAATCAAAGATAATTTTTTTCTGTATTAAAATGTAAAAGCTTTCTCTTAATATGCTATTATTTCGAATAATTTTAAATTATTATTTTCTTTTCAAGCTTTCTCCTCTCCATCAAACCATATTGCATTATAAGTACATGGTTATTATTCGTGCATTTTCTCACATATTGAATGTGTACTAGAAAAACAGGGAATTTTTTCCCCCAGATTTGAGCTGCAACAATGTTTTACTTCAAGTAATATTTATAAAGAAATATAGAATTCTTAGAATTATTCTGAAAATGTATAATTAATTCATTGTGATCTTTCAAAAGTAAATGTTCTGAATATTTCAAGACTTTAAAAATAATAGTAGCGTAAAATATTTAGGATGCTCCAAAGTTAATTGTTGGCCATTTGTTACTGTTGTTAGAACGTACCAAAACTAAATTAATACCAATAAGATTACTTTATTACTTATTTTTGTGCAAATTTTTCTGTGACAAAGAATTGTAGCCCTCAGAATTCAGGTTCAAGCTTTTGTCCTATATTTACAACTTAAATCTCCAGAAGGTACATTTTTAGATTGTTGTGAAGACGATAAAGCAAATATCGTTTTTTGGCTTTTTATTCATCTAAGATTGTAAAACTTTCATTGTATTTTTTGTAACAGTTTTGTTAGAAGATTTTTATGTAAAATCCTATCTCAAAATACGTTTTGAGCTAGGATTTTTTAACGTCACATTACTAGTTTTCTTTCATATTTTGAATAAAATCCATTAAAAATATTTTTGTGCACCTGTTGTCTATTTCAAGTGTACACGGTAACATCAAGATGCAGAGAGTAAAATTTGATACACAGTTTTGGCGTCTTAAGGGTAAATTCATATCAAATTTTATACAAAATCCGTTAAAAATTTGACCAACTGTCGATTTGTATATTTGCATGCATATAATCAACAAAAACACCAGTAAAAAAACACATCAACAATTTAAATAAATGAAATTTTGAAAGGTATCTTGTTTTTTAAAATTGTAACTCTAATATAAATTTTGGACTCAATTGGCCAAATAAAAAGCTTCCAAAATTATTTTTGGATGAGCACAAGATGCTCATGTGTGGGACTCTGAAATTAAAAATCCGATTCCTCATATCTTTCATGGTGATGCCTAAATCCCTAAAACTTTGCCCGAAGGAAGGAGTGATAACACATTTATTTTGTAGTATGCAGTGAAATCTTGGGAAGACATTTTCTTCTAGTGTTACATGTATTGTAGAATTTACTTAGTTATTTCTTCAAATGTGTTAGTATGATTACCATTTTTTGTCTCTTTATTCATCTAAGTTTGTAAAACTTTCATTGATTTTTTTTGTAACAGTTTTGTTAGAAGATTTTTATGTAAAATTGCTTTTTGAGAAAACTCTGTTATTGCTAGTTTTTTTCAAATTCCTCATATTTTACATTTGATGAAGTGAGTGCTGGTGTAAATAAAACAAATTTTACATTCTGCAAAAGAAATATCCTATAAAGTTTTATGCTTTTTAAGCATGGTTTTCGATAGTTTGGTTTAAAATCGTCTGAAAATGCATAATGGACAGATTTCTAGTAAATTGTGCATTGGTAAAAATTGTTTTGGCAAAGGAAAAGTGTTTTTTAAAAAAAGCAGGTTCTGTTTTTTGCTTTTATTTGAAAGGATAAAAAGATGAAAATACTATCTTCGTGGATTTTACAAATTTCTTGGCTAAATCATCTTTACTCAATATCGAGGATTTTAATTCCTGGATACTGAAATTAATTTTTTAACCCCCTTATTTGAAGACCATAGTTTTTAACAACAGTGGAGATTTTTGAAACTTATTTTCATTCCTTTCCATGAACAAACATCTTTTGAAAGAGGAATCAGCAGTAAGAAGGGGAAAAATGAAGCTGGAAATTTGAATGGAAGTATCACTTGTTTCATCATGTAGTTTTATAACCACATAAGCAGTCTAACAGATTCCACACATGTGCTAAAAAATCGAGACTGTTAGCATTATCAACCCTTTTAAAATTTCTCCTATTGTGTGGGGAGATGGCGAAAATAGCTGCCGATGGCATTGAGAAAGTTTGACTCTGATTTCTTGATATCTTCATGAAACAAGGAGAAAAGGAAAATTTTAGATTTTATTATAAAGCTAATACACTTGTTTGACAAGCCGGAAACTTTTCACTACCAACAAAATCTAATGAGGTGGGTAAAGGAGTTAGTAAGAAATTGGAATGAATTGAAGCAATTTGAAATAATTTTTAAAAAGAAGCAATTTTTTCTTTGTATATTTAATAAAATTAGTATGTTTAAGTGGTTGACAAATCAAGATCCTTGTTTTCTTGATTCTCAAAAATTAGGACCTTCGGCATATTTGAAGAAATATCCTGTGAATGATTTTTTGTCACTGACGTCTGAACCCCATTCAGAATTCGTATATCATCTTAGTAATTGTGCTATTTCTTTAATCACAATCCTTGATTTTTAGTTTTTTTTTTTTTCATGTATCTCAAGATTTTTTTTGCTCTGAGCAAATGTGTCTCTCTTGAAATGATTCAGAAAATTGACGGCATGAGTAATATCTGATATTGTGGCAATATGTATCCAATTCAGTTTCTTGATGCATCAGATATCTAATTCAGTTTCAAAATGGAATATTTTGGTCTTAACATTTTTCTTTTTCATTCTTTGGAGGCATTTCTTTGGTGAGTTAAGGAGTTGCATCCATAAGAGTTGCAACAGTGTTTGCATCTTTCATTGGAATATTTGTAATATATTATCAATATATTTAAATTGGGACATGGTTAAACTATTTTTATCTTGATGAAATTGAACTCCTAAGCACTCATGCAATAATCCAAAATTGCATTTTGATGCTACTTTCTAACTAATATTTGAATTTTATTTAATATAAAATTAAATATTGTAAATGAATTATTGTAAATCTGAATTTGCGAAATTGACTATTTTTCTTGCCTCCCCATTCCCATCTGTAAGCCTGTTGCTAGTCTGTATTGAAATCCCAACTACTAATTTTTAAACCGCTAGTAATAGACATGTTCTAATTAGAAAAATGGTTTAAATGAAGTTTATGTAGTTTGAGTCAATAAATATTCTAATGAATTACAAATATTAAATTTATGCAGACTCCTGGTTCTATGGGTTTTATTTCATTATTTTATTATCATTAATAAAAACATTCGAAACATTAATGAAAAACAAGTTTTATTCTCTTCGGGCATAGACTGATATGAATTGTGAAAATCTGTATTTTACTATTTTATGAAAAAGCACGATTTTTGACTTCTCCATTGACTTCCTCGATGAAAATACATCTATTGACCCCCGGAGTTTCTTCTAGGTTGGTTGGCCTAAAATAACGTAATTGTTTAGTATACTCAAATAATTATTTTAATTGCTTCATAACTCAATTTAATTTGACCGCAGAACATTGAAACTATTTTTGTTTTAAAAGTTAGAGTGTCAAAAATATTTTACCAAATATGATTCATATGATCAAAGGGCAGTCAAGAAATTCGACTTCAATAATTTTTCGGAAATACATTTATTGATCAAAATAAAATAGAATATTACTTTTCTCATCTTGAACTTTTTCTCTGCTGATAATTTACATCTATCTGGAATAATTTAGAAGCTAATTGATCATGGTTAGAATGGATATTTTGTGTATGAAATCCTTCAAGAAGTTGGTAATGTTCTATAAAAGCTTTTTTTTTAATTATTTGTTTTACTAGAGGCTTATTTTAAAGTGAGAAAAAGAAATAAATTTACCTTTAGTATTTATAAAAAAGATTAAAATACAGAGGTGAAATACTTCTCTGAAAAATCTATTCAATGCTAATAAAAAAAATGTAATCAGTACGCATAGACATTAGCATATTAGGGCTAATTAAACGTGTTTTAAAAATATTTTTCAAACTGTGCGGCAGATTGTTGGGTTTGTAGAAAAGTAACATAACAGAAATACAAAAGTAATTACTTATGCACCGTAGATGTTATCTATCTTATAAAACTTTTACTACAAGTGCAATGAAATATTATTCAAACTGCAGTCTAGTCTGAACTAAACAATCAAGAATTTTGTACTGTTGATATTATGCTTTGATTTCACGTCCGGAAAAGGTGTAGCATTCATTTATATCCTCGAATATACAAACAAGAAGATTCATAAATCGATATGTCAAGACTCTGAAATTTTAATTCTCTAACTTTCTGCCAAACTAACCGTGCAACTTTCGCTTCAACTACTTTTCAATTTTTTGTATTGCTGAAGAAACCATGATGACCAAATTAGATAAAATATTTAATTAAAAATTTTATCTACTATTGATCCTATCAAATCAGCTGGTTTCCGGAGACGACTAGTATTTAATGAAATTAGCATGATTTTTATATTTTAGATTTGTTTACTTGTGTCTTTAACTCCTTTTTTTCTCCAAAGAATGAAATATTAATGTAGCGATATAACGTTTTTTCTTAATAGTACGAATTTTAGTATAATAAAATAATTTTAAATATGCAAATGAAAGTGATTTAATAAAAAAGAAATATGCAAAACTTGCATTAAAAACTTTTGAAATAACTCAGTGGAAAATATTTAGCAATCATTGGTGATATTTTATGTTTGTTTTTATATAACTGGATGCTGTTCTCGCATTCGAAAATTCTCCTGGCTTTTTCACATGCACCAGGTATTTATTTCGTCAAAAATGGGGTGATTGGGGAAAGAAATAAAACATTCACATGTAGCAATAAGATGAACGCAGATTATTCTCTGAATTAGGAAATGTAATCGCTCGTTTTTCAGCGTTCCATCCTTCAGAGAAATACTGTCGTCAAAAAGTGCTAATCCCAGGATCGTGAAATGAACAATAGCTACTTAATTAATACTCAACCCTACTTTTTTCAACATAGTTTAATATTTAAAAATATTACTTTAATAATGGTAATTCTTATTTTCTTTCGATTTATTTGTCAAAAAGTGCTAAAAAATGCTTATTTTTAATATAAAATTTATCTACACGCCCTTTATATGGTGATCAGTAATTATGTTCTGTGTTTGTTCTGAAAGTATTTCATCTATGTATATTCTTATTATATTATTTCATCCTTTTAGTGATATATGAAGTTTTCTCAGGAAAGAAAAATTTCGATTTTGGAAGACAACCAGATCCCATACAAGGAACTGGAATCGTAAGTTTTAATTTCTGAATATCGAAAGTTGCCTTTATAGATAAAGTAATATTTAAAATAAGATAGCCAACTTTTTTGCAAGTTCGAATTTAATTTGTTAGAAGAAAATTTACTGCATATCATGAATTAAAATTTCAGTATCCTAGTAAGATATAAAGCAAAAAATATGACGTTGAGTAATAGTAAATCCAAATATTATCCCCCCCTCCCCGCTCCTTCATCTAAATCTAAAGCCGAAAATGATGCTGAGTAATAGTAAATTTAAGCTTCTGTTGAATGCCCCTCCATTAATAATTTGAATGAATTGAACTATTATTATGCAATATTTATCAAATTTTCATTGCTAATTCTTTGACATGATAGTATTCTTTTAAAAATTATTTGCATTTTTAACTTTTATTATTTCATAATATATGGTGGAAATATTTTCCATTCTTTTCTGTTAAAATTTTAATTTCTGCTGTTTTAAAATTTTTGAGCAAAAAAAAATTAATGCATTAAATTTCCGAAGTACAAAAATGTTTTAAATTATTTTTTAACATTTCAAATAGTTAACTATGGTGTATTCTTAGAGCGACTGAATTTAGATGGGAGATAATCTATTATTAAAATAATCAAACCGGTACTTGATGGAGATAAAGAGTGTAAAGCCATTAATTGACTTTAAACTTTTTTAAAATGCCTAAAAGCTTGTTCAGTGCCGATAATTTTTAATCGATAATGCATATCCATCATTGATTCGGGTAATTACTTTTAAATAATATATACTTGTTGCATATTCTAAATTTATCAACTTAAAATTTGTTGAATTTTTTAAAATAAAACATTTTTCTGTTGGTGTTACTTTAAAAATTTATTTAATTTACATTGTAAATTAATGACTTTCTAACTTGGTAGTTAAATTGTTAGTGAATCCAGGAAAATATAAATTAAAATAATTATCTATTTATTTTTATTTTTCATAGCAGTAAACAAGATTCTAATTAGTTTTCCCGAGTGCAAAGAGTTAATATTCGCAGTGAAACAAGCTATGAATGGAAAATTTTTATTTTATATGAAGATTTGATACAAAACATTCTATTTAATGCTTTCAAACTACTATGTTTTCCAAATAATCCAAAACTCATTTAGACTACCCAATATATCCAGTGATTACATTGTTAGTGATTGCATTAAAAGTAGGGCATTATTAGCTGTTCTGTATTGTTTTTCTGTAGATTTTTTATGATTTGATTACTAAAGATATAAGAACTAATTTTTTTATAAGTGTTTTTTCCAACAGTTCATTAGAATATCCTTTAAAAAATGTTTTTATGATCTCGCCTTTCTTTCAGTCTGTTTTCGTCATGCCTTCTTCAAGTGCAAGATGTGCTCAATTACCTAGAGCTGTTGATAAAGTTCCATTCTATATTGCTCTTAAAAAGTTAAGGGATCATTTGTGTGGTGCACTTCCTGATCTAGACTTTTCTGAAGTGTCATTTCCAGATGTTAAATTAAAAGTCGAGGTGAAAGAGGACAATC
The DNA here is from genome assembly GCA_026289955.1 of Argiope argentata. Taxonomy (NCBI): domain Eukaryota; kingdom Metazoa; phylum Arthropoda; class Arachnida; order Araneae; family Araneidae; genus Argiope; species Argiope argentata. Next base: position 5,903,276 of record JAOUZG010033074.1, read on the forward strand.
ATGAGGAATGTTATTCTGACTATCGTAGGAATGATGTTAGTGCTACGGTTCATCGAAGTCTAGAAACAGAAACAGAAATGAGAATGATGATTCCTGTGCGTGGAAAACGTGGAAGAAAGAGGAAAACTGATTTGGGTCGATATCCTGTGCCTGTTGTTCATACGGATGGTGTTCCTGTACGGTCTCGTGGGCGTGGTTCCGGTAGACGGGGAAGGGGAAGAAGACCCGTTGAACATAGTGGATATAGTCCATCAGGATCGTCTTGGTCTGGATCTTCTACAGTTACCTCACCTTATTTTGCTACTGATGCTCCAGCTCCTCAGCATAGTTGGCAGCATTGGCAAGAGAACCAAAATGGGACTGAGACATCATTCCAGGATCAGTCACAAACTCATAATATGAGTCCTGTTCATAGCTATCAGATGCCACATACTGAACATGCTGCCAAGCAGCCTCAAAATAACCAATATTATGAAAGCTATAATAGGCCATATATGGGTTACTCTCAGACTGACTGTTCATATGTACCTCAGGTTGATACATATGCCAAAGTTAAAGATGAATGTTATGATACAAATTTTAGTGAGTACTAATGCAATATGTTTAATAATTGTAAGTGGTCCTGTCTCGTTTTTTCCCTTAAAAATGCAGTTTAAAAAATGGGGGCAACTGCATAGTAACGTTTTTAGGATAACATTTTGTTTTGGTATGTTTGTTTAATAATGTAAACATGAGTATCATTTCTTTTATACCAATATTAAAACAAAATATAATTTTTATTGATTAACTTGTTATTACATTTCATATACATTAGTTATTTTCAAAATTACATTAAATATGCCATATTATGTTATATTGGTTTCTTTTGGTCCTGATACACTTGTTATCAGAATGAACTCCTCCATATGTATTGGAGGAGTCTAATCTCTACTGCCTGTTCACACTAATTGACTGATAGTCTAGTCTGTTTTTATCATCTCGTCGTTTTCATTGTGAATGTTTTGATATATATTTGTGTGTGTTCACATAGATAATTTTTAAAATTCATGCCTTCATGTTCCTCAAAGACTTATAGTATCGGTATGTCATGGCTTAAACAATGTAATTGGGCAATAGAACTGTATGAATCTTTTTTGTTACTTTTTTTAAAACTTTTAAACAAATTTTACAATTTTAATTCTTAATATTTTTAAAAGGTATTGCAGTAAGTACTTAGCCCTTAATTTAACCAAGTGGAATGACTAAATATGCTCTAAGCAAACTTAGCTAAGATTTTTTTCTTCTGAATGTCATTTCATTGCTTGTAAGGAGATGTTTTCTTTTAAATGATAAAAATTATTTTCAATTTCTTATTTTTTTAAAATAATTTTTTTATGATTTCAATTCAGCTGTTGTGCCTGTTTTGGAAACAAAAATTATTCAAATTTCCTCATATCCTATCTGTCAAAATGTTTTTATGTATTTTTTAATCTCTCTTTGTTTGTTATAAAGAGCTCTTATTCCTAAGTTTTGTTGCATGCTCTTTTTATTCATACCGTTTTATTGTAAGTGGCTGAAGGCATTGATTTTCTTCATCTTCAATTTTGCAAAGATCTGTTTTATACATTTCAATTCTATTCTGTGTATTTTTTTTATCCAGCTTCTATTTTATTTATTCTGTCTACAATATCTCTGAAAATCGATTTCATTATATTTTATCCCCTCTACCACTGATATTTATGAATAATTTTAAAAAACATTTATTTTAGTTAGCTTATTTTTATTAGCTTAATAATCTTTTCCTTCCTACATTTTGTTTATAAATGAATCCACACTTTTGAATTTAATATATTTTTAAGCATATTTTGATTTGTACATTTAAGTTTATATGAACTGCTGTTCACATGAATTATTCCCCGATTCAGATTAAAATATAATTTGTGTGTTATGTTATTGAAAAGTAAAACATAATGGAATTTACAAGAAAATAATTCGCATTATAGTATGCATAAGTAAAAAAAAATTTAAGGCTTTTTTTTTATGTAGCACATTGCTTATACCTTCCATCTCCGTTGATTTTTATTTGCTTATTTTATTAACAAAATTAAGTTCCCAAATTTAGTGGTATTGGGTGACAATTATTGTTTAAAAATATTAAGGATATGGAAGTAAGATATTTCAGAACTGTGTGTAGACATTATCACTAGAGGCAAAAAGTAATAACTGAAGAATGAATTATAAAATTAATTTCATTTTAGCTTTGACTGATAAGACAGTAATATTCTTTTGAAGATAATTTTTTTTTCCTGGCACCGTATTATAAAGTGAGTACATGCTTTTTTGATTCACTTTGTGTCAGATCTATAGCATTTAAAAGTAATCTCACACTATCTTGAAATTACTCAAAAATTCTGCAAAACTACAACCAGTTAGCTAAGTTGTTTCTACCCACATTATGTACTTGCTAAATAAATAAAAGCAAGAGGGAATAATTCTATTTATATCTTTGGTAATAAAATTAAAACAAACTTATTTGTACAGGAAGTGATGCATTGAGGAATTCATTGCCAGTCTACAGAATTCACATACAGTTACTGATTGGGTTATTTCGAACTTTTTTACTTTTTCAGTTTAAACAATATTTTTCACCTTATATTTTAATTAATCCTAGATATTTAAAGTCAGATCTTATGCAGATCCTTTTATTATTTCAAATTTGACTAGATTTCAATGATTATATTGTAAATTATTTATTGCCAACTATTGAATCTTTCATAAAACTTATTAATTAATAGTTTAAATTTCAATGAATAAAGACATAATTTTTTTCTCTTGAATATCTTATGTGCTTTGCTTTGTTTTTTGTCATTCTGTTATTTATTAATTTTGCATTATAATTATTATTTTAAAGTTTAGGCATGAAATATTATGTAAATATTTATCTTTTGTATAAAATTTAATGCACTGTTATACAAATAGCATGCATTTCATTAAGGATAACTAAGGAAGTAGTTAATTGTGCCCAAGTTTTGAAACATAATTATTTAAATAAATTTTTTCCCTTTAAAATGAAAATTACAAATAATTGTAAATTCTTTTTAATACTGTAATGACTTGATTTATCGCATTAATGAATTATTATGAAATTAATCCCTACTATGTACAAGTTAAACATATCAAACTAGGTAATGGAAATATTAACTACTTTTATAAAAAAAATCATTTATGTGTTCAAAGAGTTTTCAATATGTGACTCTAATTTTATAGGTGATATATTTTACTGTTGTTTATTACTTTATATCATTTTCTTGTACATTAAAGATACATTGAATACAATGATCACATTCTGTTTCCTATATATTGACTATGCAAATAACTGTTACTAGTCGTACAAATTTCCTTTTGAAAATGTTGTGCTGCATTTGTAATATTAAAACAAACTAGCGCTGTTATATGTTATTAATCTAATCCTTTGTGTAACTATGCATTTGGAGACGGATGAATATTAGAAGTTTCCAGTAAACAAGGAATAGATAACCTTGTAATTAGTGAACGATGAAGATTTTACTTTGAACTTATTTATTGTGTAGTGTATATGTTTTAAACTTATTTCGAAAAAGAAAAAAAATCCAGGTAATTTCAGTATTTTTTGAATTTTGTAAACGTCTTTATGATTCAAAAATAATTTTATAAAATTTCGAGAGTTTTTCTTCCAATAATATATTAATACTGTATATAACTGTGTATGGAAAGCTAAACTGATGACTCTTGACTAAAAAAATATTATACCTGCAACAAATGCTAGAAATTTTATACTTCTGTCATCACTCACATCATGAATGCATGTTGTATATAAAATAAAACAAAAGGTTACCAATAGATTCTTTTCTGATATGAAATTTCGAAGTACACTTTATAGACGTAAGTTTGCAAATGACACTTTTATCGACTCTTGATAAAACAAATACCTGAAATAGAAATTTTGTATGATGGGTTATTCTAGGTAGTTAAAAGTAAAATGTAAACCTTTATTGTCGTGATATCTTAGCTGTTGTTTGACGTTTTTTAATTTTAACTGTCGGTATCATTCATTACTTATAACTTCAATGAGATTTTCTCTAAGTATAAAGACAAAAAAAATCATTATTGTTTGGTTAAAATATTTTCAGATGCGAAACATTCCCGCTGAAACGGGGATTTCAGCGTTTTCGGATTCGAAATTTTCCATTCTAAGAATTAATTAGTTTTCTTTTATCTGATAATTGGGCAGTATTATTAATGTATCAATTCATTTTATATAAACTTATTCATTTTAGTGTACAATCAATCGTACTTATTTTACTTTTTTGGTGTTTATGCTTGGGCAAATCAGTTACTTTATGAAATTCAACTTTTATTTCTTTCTTTATTTTGTGCCAAACCAGTGTCATGTTTATCATATTAAATTATATCTATCTAAAGATTTCTGTATTTTTCTGAAATTCGTTGACTTTGTTCAGAAAAAAGTATGAAGAGACTAATGGTGTATAGTGTGGAGTTTTGGAAATAATTTGAAATGATTCTTTTATAAATGAAAATTACTACGAACAAGAGATTCGGCATTTACTTTTTATAATACAAACATTATTTTTAGCTCTTCTTCACATGTATACTTTATTTAACTGTGTTTAAGTTCTTTAATATATGTTTCTAATCTTGCTGTAATGCTTGCCCTGTGAGATCGCAATTCGTGCATGTGTTTGAAATCTAACAGCTAAGCGTCGATATGAGTGTAGTAGAGACATCAGTTTTTCTTTCCAATCTTTTTTTCCTCGCTTTCTATAGAAATCTACTTGAACCTACCGTGGCATTAGTCATTTTTGTAATTTATTGATTGTGCTTTCTAAAAGACTAACATTCATTGGCACAAGCTGAGCTTTAATTTTTTAACAAAAATTTAAGAAATATGCTTAAATTAACATATGTTAGGACCTTTTTTAAATTCTTTAAAGAGCGCACATTCTATAAGTAAATTAATTTTATCTTAAGTCTTTATTAAAAGCGAGCATTATTTATTATTATTAATATAGCAACATTTGTTAATTATCTTTATCTATTAGTACAATGCTCTGTTTGACAAAAACTATAATTAGCGTTTGATCATAAAATTTTACTCTATTATTAGTAAGTTTATAGTTTAAAAAGCCTCAATATTTAATCATTAACATATAAATACTAAATGCCAAGTTTAGTGACTCCTGTGTATATTATAATATTTTATTGAATTTCATGGAATTATAGTCTGTAAGTTAGGTTTTTAAATTTACTAGTGGCCAAATGATACATTGAAATACCGAATCAGGTTCAGTTAGAGTCCAGTATTTATTTACTTCCTAACATACCTGAATTTTAAGATGTAATTTCATTTTTCACTTTGTTAAAGAACAATTTATGACCTTTTATTTTTTATTGAAATTCGTTTCACTTTAAATATATTTTATCATTTTCCATTTATATTTATATATTTATAAACTATTGTTAAAATATACTAAATTTTATCAGTTTTAATCTTTTTTTTTCACTTTAGTTTTGAAAGTAGGCCTTAGATTATTATTATTTTTTTAATTTCTAAAATTTAAACATGATACCATAATTTTTTGAACTAAATGCCAGTTTTCTAATTGAAATACCATTTTGTTAACTCGTGGGCTGATTTGTTGAATTCTTATCATCCAAAGAATATTTTTTATTTATATAATTTAGTTTGTCAATGACAAATAATATCATTTATTATTGCTACATTTTTGGGTTATGTGTTTTAGATATGAACTAATTTACTATCTGAATTTCCAATTATTTTTATTGCAATGGGGTTTTTTTTTATCATGTATTTCTTTAATTACTCTTGCAGATTCCTTCTTTGTTAAAAATTACACTTTCTGTCACAGTTTCAATTTATAGTTATTAGCAATTTGTAAACTTACGATGTTTACAAGGAAGTTGTGCAGCGAAGATAAGTAAGGATTTTTTTTGTTGTGTTTTCTTGGTTTTATTCTTTTTAAATTTGTCTTAAAAAGGAATATTTTTTTTTTGCAACTAAGTTGTTTTACCTTATATATATGCATTTTCTTAAGTGATATTTAAGTTAGAGATTTCACATTGTATATGAAGTTTTTGTTTTATTTATATTGAAATAATGTACAACCTAATATTAGTGATATCTACCTCAAGTACCGAATTGCCCCTCTTAAGATAAATATTTATAGTTATTTTAGTGGGTTTAAAAACATGTTGAAGAAGGATTTGTATTTTAGAATTTGAATGTTTGTTGCTAAGTTATACATTTGTTTTACAATGAGTTGCATTTGTTGTACTATGTGTGTTAAAGTTTTTTTGTTATATTATAAGAATAGCTAAGATATTCCTAGTCTTTTAAAACTGTGATGTTTTACTACTGTTAAACTGTGATCATTTAAACATGACCTCACAATTAGTAAATGTTTTATCAGCATTAAAATACTGTGTTTGTTGGGACTGAAGTGCTCTCCTCTCATTTTCTTTTTCATTAAATTCTGTTTTTAAATACAGTAAAGTGGCATGCGTTTTATATTGGTTGAAAGTTAATATCAAATCTAAACAAAATTGATGAAATCTAAATCTTAGATTTTTATTTTATTTTATTCTTAAATTAAACAGAGTAAGTATCAAAGTTTTTGTATTACAAGTTTTTAGCTGATTTTTAAAAACTGACAGAAAAACCTGACTTTCAATAATCGGAATTTTTAACAAAGATCGCTTTTATTAGTAACTTCAATTGTCGCATTATTTCTAACCAATGTTCCCATTTTAAAATATCAGCTAAATCAATATTTTCTTATTGCGTAATTCTGTAAAAGTTTTTGTTTTATACATCAACCACATATTGAAATTTATTCTAAGAGTATTTTGCTCTGGTTTAGCTAAATAAGAAAGAATACTTCCCTTTTATATGCCACTGTATATGCCTAGCAGAGTGTTTATAACATTTCTCTGATTTCAAATATATTTTGAAATCTCCATTGTTCTTTTGGCCCAGATTGATATATTTCGGGGAATTTGCAATTGAAATGCTTATAAACATTTGACTTTAGATAACCTAAAATTTTACTTTAGTTGAAAACTTCCTTTCACAGATTCGTCTATTATTTTATTGATATTTATATTTTGCTTCATTTTTTGCCAGATTTTTCCAAATTTTCCAGTTGTAAATGTACTCTTTTTGAAGGAATTTAGATTATGACTTAATAAATATTCCAAGTTTATAAAAATCTTAATGCATAAAGCATTTAAAATCAGTGAGTATGGATTTTAAAAAATCCAGAGTTCTTTTATAAACACCCTGCCTTTCCATTTAAACAAAACTGTGTCGTGAATGTTGGTAAAATTAAAAAAAAATTCTTGATATGCAATATTTTTAATGAAATAGCCTTCCTATTTTTAAATGTTTGTTTGTGCAAATGTGATTTTTATTAATTTTCAAAAGAATTTATATATTGTAGACAGTTTTATATGTGTTTATGTACAATTTTTCCTGAGAGTACCATCTCTTGGTCTTCCTTACTCTTGAGGAATAACAGTTTTGGTATTAGGCAATAAGAAACAAATATTTGCCTTTTAGTGGATATTGGGAATACACTTGAATAAATAGTACAAAATTGTTGAAATTGTGGTTTCCAATATCCCATTGAATATCCATTGACATAAGCAGCAGATTCATCTATATCCATATTTTTCTGCTTTCAAAATGCCTTCCACTCTTTCCCTAATAATTAATAATGTTTTCTTGTGATACATTTTTTACAAATTATTTTAATGCAATAATAAGTTTCAATTTTTATTCATTCCAAATGTACATATTATTTATGATATGTTTCTGTACAGTTATATAAATGTTTGCCAATGAATTTTGGTGTTTTTGAGATTGTGTAAATGTAACGAATTTTTATTTGAACATTCATTCTTATGTGCATTAATATTCAATGTTATCAAAATATCCGAATTACTTCTGTTCCATTAAATGTTATTCTTTCCTGCATTTAAAATCATGTATAATGAATAATTAAATCTCATTATAACACCTTACTTGCATTTTTAAACAACTAGTATTTCCTAATACAACTCACTAGTTGTGTAAAAGTTTGTCATTGCTGCATTACTAATGCAAAATCTGGTGTATAAATTTAGATACTTGTACTCAAATGTTAAAGTGAGAATTTTTGCATCGTATTTGGTGGATTTCTTTAATTGTATTTCATAAATTTTAACTTAAAATTATACTCAGTGCATATGACATTTCAGTATTAATAAGTTGTCATTATGTATATTGTTTCCATTGTGGCTCTATATTATTGAACACTGCACTGGATGTGACTGAACACTTTGTGGGTAATAAAATTTAAGCATTCTGAACTTTAATGTGGATTTAAAATTTACAGGGTATGTAAGTAAGTAGGATATACAAATTCATTAGCACTTGCACATTTCACAATCCTTGTTGCATTTCAGTGCTTTTATACTTATGAAATTAGGTTTAGTCACCTTTAAAACTCTATAAAATACCTTATTTAAAACTCAAATGTTATGATCCAGAGCTTTAAGTGTTTTAACACCCTGACTCAAAGTCAGATCTTTATAAATGTAGTGCTTTCAAGAAAATTATATGATTATGAATCATTGTAATCTAACACTTATAGCTGCACTTTTAAAGTGCATAATTTTGGAATTACTATAATGTGTCTTGGTGTTCATATTCAAGCAGATTTAAAATCTGATATGCGTGACATATTTCCAACAATTATGTTTATCTTTTTGTAGTTTGAAATGTTTAAAACATTTATCATGTGAAAAAAATACACATAGTAGTAAAAAATTGTATATAATTCTGGATAATAGTTATTTCTGCTGATAATTTTCCTCATTGAATTGAATAACCTTAATCATTACTCTTAATTTCTTTAATTCATGGAATAATTTTAACTTTCAATCTCATTTTATCTGAGATATATATCAGTAAAATATATGATTTTTCAATGTTGTAAAGTAGTATTATTTTATTTGGCCATTTCTGTTTGAGAAAGTATCCCTTTTTTAGTTTTATTCAGAAGACTGCTTGATTGAAAGCCTTTGGAAGAAGAAGTATTGCCCCCCCCCTTTTGATGTAAATACTTTTGTTGAGCACATACACTTAACATTTTTTGCATTTTATTTACACATTAAAACTGAATTTTTATTGCTCATTGAAAAACTTTATATACATTTTGTTTAATAATGATTTTTCCATTTTAAAACTAAATCTCGTATTTATGACTTTTTACTTTCATTTCAAAATTCAATTTGCATTATATTTTGAATGTTTAGAAAGTTGGGTCCAATTTATTTCATTTTATTTCATAAAGTGTTTTAGTTTAAAATTAGTAATAAAGATAATAACATCATAGGTTTTTCAAACTATATTGGCTGATTTCTTTATCCTAAATTGTATTATGTATGAATTTTTATATTATCTATTGCTTTCAAAGAATTATATTTAAAATTTTTATTATTTTATTTTGTTTTTTGATCTTGTAAAGAGGAATAGAAAATCATAATACAATACCTGAATTTAACTATGTTCTTGCTTGGTATTATTCTTATAAAAGTTATTGTTTTTTCAGGAATTCAAGATATATTTCATTATAGATAGTCTTAAAGTTTTGTTATTATCTTTTTCTTCCCTTTTCTATGAACTTTATTTTATAATTTGTATATTTTGAAAAATTTAAAGGCATTTTTTTTTACTCAATTTTCTTTTACCTCATTTTTTTCCAAGCATAAAAGATATATGTGAATATATATATAAGCTTAAAAAACTTGTTATTAAGTTTTTGTTGTTGTAAGATAGTTACCATACTTGGACTTTTAACATATTTTAGGGAAAGAATATATACTAGTAGCTTTTTAAGTAATTTTTTTAATTTAATTATTTATTCATGAGAAAGGTTTGACATTGCATCAAGTATCAGTTCAAGGATATATTTTTGCTATTAATTTTAATGTATATTTTTAAATTTAATATTTATAATAGTGAATAAATGCAACTCTTTATTTAGAAACAACTTGCTTTAAAAATTTATTCAAAAATTTTAAAGTAACAAATAATGGAATTTTTTATTTACAGTCTAAAAGTACATGAAATGCTACAGATACATCCATTATATACACCTATCATTTAAAGATAAGATGGTTGATTTCTAATTTCATTCAACTAAAAGTACATCATATTATGTGCTTTGCTATTCTTCACCTTTAACACCCTTAACTTTTGTTTTCCCTGATGTCTAATTAGATCACTTCTACAGTTTGGAAAATATGCTGCCGTGTTGATAAAATTAAGAGACTGTAGAAATGTTTATGCATTCCGCATAAATTATGTATTGATTTACGTTCTTTGTCAATGACTTTATCTTAAGTTAATAAAAATATGATTATTCAATGCATGAACCCATTTTTAGAACCATTATTTATTCACATTTAAGTAATTTACATTTCTAAAATCGTATCTTTATTATTTACTTTCAGTACAAAATGAACGAATTGTGTTTTAAATTGGGAAAAATTATTTCAGCAAAATGTTCTTTCTATAATTAAATTTTTTGCTTTCAGTATTCATTGTCTGATGAAAAAATAAAATTTGCAGTAAAAACTATTCTGTTTTAATAAAATAATTTATTGAGGTTTTTTTTTTAAGAGATTGCTTATTAATTCATTTCTAGAAGTTAAAGTGAAAAAATGGTACCAATATATTTTTCCCAGGTTTAATATATTGCATACTTTTTAATAATAGTTCATGTTAATCTTATTATTATTATTTCAAATTTAGGTTTCTGGTAGTTAATTTGTTTTTAGATTCAAGGATTTATAAATCTTGGATTTCTTTTCTTCTTCTTCCAAAAGCTCAAATTCAGTCTTTTTGAATTAAGAAATTTACTAAACAAACTGCTTTTATATGTATTCTGCAGCAAGTTTGTATTTGCTCAAAATTTATATGTGTGTTGTCATGGGATCACTGAACTTTGAAGTTATTAAGCAGTTGAATAGTCTGCTTTAAAGTGTCTTTGTGATAAAGAATGTCTGTTGCTCACATTAACAAATTGAGAAGTACATAAAGTCTTTATGCATGTAAAAACTTTCACAATATAACTTTTTTTGTTCTTATCAGCATATTTTAATTAATTAGTCATGACAAATGTATTTACATAAATATCTCTTTTTATTTGATTTTGTAAAATTATTAACTGAAATTGTATTTAATTCTGATGAATGTAGCTTATTAAAATATGATTTCTAGTTTAGTTTTACTGGTGATGTTTGCAACCATACATAAAATAATCTTGTTTTAGGTATTAGAGAGTTCCGAAACTTTTTTTTTATCATGAAAGTGGAATTCAATTCAAGAAATTTCTATGATTTATTATTTTTTGTTGTTTTTAAAACCTTGTATTTCAGTTTTGCTATTTGGACAAAATAGCGCTGTATTTTGAATGAGTTAATTATTTTAATCATTTTACCTCAATTTTTAATGTAAAAACCTGCTTGGGACCAATTAATTTTTTAGAGAAAGTACCACAGCCTTGCACTGAGAAAGAAAATAGTTACAATCTATTTCTCTCTCTCTCTCATGCTAAACTCAGGTTTAGTGAAGTATCAAATTTTAAAAAGTTTTTGTTATCGCTGTGAATTCACAAATTCTTTGGTGAATTCATTGGTAGGGTGAGGAAATTTTATGAACTAAATGCCTAACAAGTAAAATTTGATCGTTACTTATTATTTAAACTAATATAGATAATCAATTCAGAGTATATTTTTTGAAAGTTATTTTAGATCCGTTTATGTGTCATCGATACTGAAAATTCTGATTGAACAATTTCTCCCTTTCAAGCAACGCATTTTTGAGTTGATACTGTATTAATAAAGTTATCCGTTATTGTAAATTGATTCCAAAATTTTTAAGTCGATCTGTGTTGAATGAAACCGTATTTGTTTAAACGATGATAATTTCAATTTATGTGTGCTGTATACGAAATATTCTGTCTTATTTTATGCTTCCTTGAAGACATATACATATAAAGATTTAAAATTCAGTAAGAAAAAAATGTTTATTTCTGGTTGAATAAATAATTAATAATATCTAGAAATTCATTTTCGTAGGATCATAAGGTATATGTGCCAAAAATTTTATTTCTGGGAAATAACAACGTTTAAAGTGTTATGACTAACTACTTCCTGAAAGGTCAAAGAACTTCTACTATTCTTTTTTTTAAAAGCGTAAATTTGCTCAAAATCAAATTGAACCAAGGCACGTTTTGGCACAACTCAAAATTTCGTCTTTCAGTGAGAAATATTTTTAATTTGAGTATTTAATCAAAAGAACTTCCTTTTAAAATGACTATTAAACTGGTCCCAGTTTCGTGTTTGGAATGAAATATTTGTTTAGATAATTATTTAAAGATTAAAGGTCTCTTATTACTTATCAGTAGCGATTGTACATTATTCCATATCAACACATATTTATAAAATGATAAAGAAAGTGAAACAATTATTAAACTTCATTGCAATCGTTCGTCTTTCATAAAATTAACACAGCTTACTTTGTTCTGAAAATCTAAGGTCATTTGTAGGCGCTTAAAAAGGCATCATTTTTCAGCATTCTGACTTTTTTTTTATGTAGCTGAAAAAGTGAATAAATAAATTGTTCATCACAAGATCTAGAAAAAAATATGGAGGGGCTCTCTAGTATGGGATTAAGATAATATACTAGTATAACTAGAAATATTTTAGGGCGACTCCTTACAGTAAAAATACATATTAAAACTTTTCTCAGAGTTTACTAAAATCAGTTTATAGCACTGCTTTCATCGCATAGTTGATTGGATGCTGCATTGATTACTTTTTTTTATTCGTTTCGTTTATGTTATGCATATATTGAATTTGTTATTGAATTAGATAAATAAACATATTATATTTTTATTTTCTGCTAGCTAGGATTTATTTTTCAATAAAACTCAAACTGAAATTAAATTTGACAAAATGTCATGTTTTTATACCAGTAAATAAGGCCAAATCAGTTAATTTTATAAAAATGAATTGTTCTTTCTTATTAGCATTCAAAGAAAATCTCTTTTGTACATTTTGGTATTAATAGGCTATTAAGATGGAACATTTAAATTCAAGTCTTGCCTTTTTTTTATTAATTAAAACGATATTTTTTTAAGTTCTACTTTAGTAAAGATATCAATTTCTTCGAAATTATTATAAAATTAAGGAAATAACTTGAGAGAAGTAATTTATTAAAGTTTCTACAAAGAAATGATGTTGACGTATTGTAATAATTGGGCGAATTTAAAATTTTAACTCTTTGATATGCAGATGTATAATAAATATCTGTAATCTTTATCTTATGGTTATAAAAAGGTGACTGGACTTTTCTGATACTGCACTGTTTGCATTTTAATCCTTGATACATGTCACTAAAGGTGCTTTCCCTACTGTTTTCTTTCGTAATACTTTTGCTTTCATTTTCTGTTTTGAGTGAATGTCCAGTAAATTTTCATAATTTGTGATGTTTTATGTAAATAAAGTTCTTTTAAAAATTATCGTCTATTAGTATTCTTGTTTTGTATGAAAGTGCTCATTATTCTTTTAATTTTACTTCTGTTATCAGCTTTGGAAGTCAGAACTATGATACATTCTGTAGATTTTCTGGTTTGGGATCTGAATGGTGTCTAGTGTTAATTTTGTGAATTTAAAATGTTAAATTAACTTGGATGTCAGTTGAATCTGATGCAATTTATGAGTAAAATATGATAAATAATATAAATTTATTTATCAAATAGGAATTTTTGAGCCTTCTTTTGTGGGCTAGGTGGATAATCTTTAAAAGAAATTAGATACCTATGAAATATGTTAATATGCTTGTTATATTTTTTTAGCAGGAATGGCTTTCTTCGTGGTTATTTTTTGGAAGTGAGAATGACCTGCAATGTGTATGATATTTTTTAATGCAATGAGGAACTTTTTACTATCACATATAGTGAAACCTCTTTTGTACATTATTTTGCACGATTTTCCCCTGCCATCGTTAAAAAAAAAAGAGAAATAAATGACCTTCTATAAACTTCCTATAAATCGATTGCTAATTTTTAAGCTCAGTAACAGAGGCTGTATTTCTCATGATATTTATATTCCAGTGCAGTTACATATTGATAAAAAAATTAAAACTATTAATTTTTTTAGCTACCAGAATTAGATAATTAGGATAAAAGTCAACTGTGGGTTTAAAATCTTTCTTTTCCAAAAATTATTTCTACATAATCTATGAAGTATTGGTCCTATGTCTTTTTCATAATAATGTTCTCTTCGATTGCATCTCAGAAAGTGGGAATGAGAAGATTCAGTGTTATGGTTAGTTCTCGCCTCATTGTTGGATAAAGGTGTATGTGTATGGGGGGAGGGAGCGCCGAGTCTCCACTCCGCTTACGGGACATGTTTTCTATTGGAGAGATTGTACTGTGACCGGTGATAGCAATTAGGACTTAATCATAATCCCTGCGTAAGTGTTGTCGTGAAGATTGTCATTTAATGGCGCCAGATTTGCGATTTGTCATAATGAAGCTGATGAATATTTGCTGAACTATTACTGACAGATCTAACTTATGTTGACCTCTAAACTTATTGTAAAACTCATTATTGAATGTAATTTAGTTTTCTTTTAAAACCAAACTAATTTGATTTTAAAAACTAATATCTATTGAAACCAAGATCATTATAAATTTATATTATAATACTATTCTTTAGGAAGGAAAGGAAAAATATTTCACACATGCGAACACATAAAAAAAAGTCTTTCTTCATGAGCATCTGCTATCCAAGATAAATTGAGTTCTTTAGGTACAATGGTCTACTAATTTTTTTCATCACGCAGAATGCATGAAACAATTTACATATATCTGGGAAGAAGAAGAAAAAAAACGAAATTTAAGTATGATTAGTATTTCAGATCCTTTAGTTTCCAAAATAGTCTTAAAATTAATTTTCCTCAACAGAAAAAAAAAGTTTTTCGTTCAGTAACAAAAATGATTATGAGTTATTATTATTACTAAACGATTATTATTTTACCAATACAATAGTTGATCACTGGGCTGCTAAAATTTTCACTTGAATATTTTATTTAGTTTTCTCTTGGTCGCTTCTTCAGTTATGTATTTTTAATTCTTATAGGTATGTGACAATTACTGTTTTGAAAGCCTTGCACCTTTGTTCATTGTGCAATGCCTGTCTCTAATTTTCCCACTTAAAAATAGAACATTAATTGAAAAAAATCAATTGTGTATAAACTTAAACTAATACAAGAAAAATATATTAATGAAACTAAATATTCTTATTTAAAATATCAGAATAGAGAGTGGAAACGCTGAGTATTGGAGTTTTGTGAGTGATACAGAAAGTTTTTCATTTCTGCAAATCGGAGAATTATTTAATAAAATTTTCTCTGTTTCAGCAAAAAGTTCAATGCACTAAAGAAAGAGAGCAATTCTCAAGGGATGATTTATTTTTATGCATCCAATAATTTATTGCATTAAAGAGTATCACAATAGACACAGCTTATTATAATTTCATTACTGCATACTTTTGAAATTATACCTTAATTGTTAGTAAAACTTTCGAAACGGATATTAAAGGCTTTTTTTTTTCAAAAAGAAACCTATTCATTATAGAAAAATAAGCAATAACTTTTTAATTTCATCATCAACAACGGAAATAAAAATAAAAATAAAACAGGATAAAATACTTGTAGAAACAATGAAAACGATTTGAGTGTGCAATATATTGTTGTAAAATACATTTAAAATATTTTTATTAAGTTATTAAGAAATATAACTTAATAAAAAAATATATAAAAACTTATATTACAAAAAAATAGCATGATTAAAAATGTAATTTCTGTGAATTTTAAAATATAATCTTTTTTTGTGCTGTAATACGTTTGGAGATTATCGGGTAAAATGCCAAAATTTCGCTTTTTAATTCACTAAAAAAATTAAAATTTTAAAATTCACTTCCGTTTGTACATTTCTACCCTTTAAAATATGTATGAGCCAAATTTACTAAATCAAGGTCCAACGCACGTCAATCTGTAGAGTGTCAACGCAAATACTTTTTCTTTTATTATTATAGAGATAGGAAAGAAATATTCGTTTCTTAGAAGATATAGGAATGGGATAATTAGATAGACTTATTTAAAATTTCATATAAACACAATAATATATAAGCAAAATATTCACAAAAGAGCCCAATGTCGCAATTACTCAATTGAAAAAAAAAAAAAAAAAGAAAGATTCAATTGTATAACATGAAAAATTTTTATAAAATATCTCATGGGATAAAAACTCTTAAGCACATTCTTATTGTGCTTTCAAATTTGAAAATACGAAATTCCATTCGATTTCTCGAGAATTCCATAATTTTTATTGGTTTTGGATGTCAGAGACCAGCAAGTAAATATTCAAATAAAAGGAATTCTCTTTCTCTCCTTCTCTTTCTGCCGATTAAATTATAAATTATTATTTGCCTTTATTCGGTTTAACTAAAAATAAATAAATGCATTTTGAATTATATTCAGCTACCCTTCACTTGAAAAGATCGCTTATGATTTTAATTCACGGCCATTTTTATCGAATATCCAAAATGGAAATGCTTTCGTATTGATAACATATCGAGTTTAATGCATTTCATCAAACTCGTTTAGAGATGCAGCTAAATATTCAATATTTGAATTAACAGATAAACACAACATTGGACTTTCTAACTAAAACTAATGCCTTAAAAGCGTTGTTCTCTTTTATCTTGGTCGTATTTCATTGCTGTAGAAGAAAAATACGTTGGAATTCCTGCTTAATCATAATGTGATGTAACCTTTTTGGGCACACGCAAAGGGTGATGTCGGGAAAAAATCCCATAGTCCCAGCAACAGAAGTAAGTTTCAGTTTCGGTTGATGAAGTGTGTAAAAACATAACCAAAGATCGTTGTATGCTGTATAAAGAATTCGTGTAAGTAAAATAATATATGTAAACATTTGTTAATAGCTATCTGTTCCTGTGTCCTCGTCTAACAAATGAAACAGATAATAAACAAGCAAAAAAATGTTTGGATTAATGATTTCGATGCTCATGTGAACTAATTTATGTTGGAATGCCTAAATTCTTCTGTTGTAGAAGTTCTCGGAAAGGCAAGTAAGAATGAATTTTCTTTCATATTTCGATATTTTTGAATTTGGGGTCTAGAAATCCCAAAAATATTTTTGCAGCTGATAGATTCTTTTCTGCATCAGACTACTACAAAATTTGGGACTGATAGTAGTTTTCAAAAGCTTTTTATAAAGTTTGGCTCAATGATTTATTACCTAATCTCTTGCGACATAGATATTCGATTTTACAAATCAAAATCATTCACTCATTCTTGATCTAGTGTAATTTATATATCCGAGTAATTGTAACACCCCCCCAAGACCAATCCTCAGCAGCTGCGTTCAGAGAAATCTCCCCCTCCCCCAATTTCAAACAAGTAACATCAAAATAAATGAGACCCCATAGGATGTAGACTCTCAATGGCAATTTTTGCAAATACAGCAATTCTTATCAAATATAAATATTAATAAAACACTATTCAAACGTTTCAAAAATACACATCTTTAATACAACTCTGGCTCATTGACTGAAGAGAAGTTTGAAGAAAATACCTTGAAAATTCCTGTCTCCTGTTCATCAGTACATATAATATGCTTAATCTAACTATATTCTCAATTTTCGGCCAACCCGTCCTCTTTGTAAATGAGTATAAATGCTTATTATTAATTCTTCA
This sequence comes from Argiope argentata, assembly GCA_026289955.1. NCBI lineage: Eukaryota > Metazoa > Arthropoda > Arachnida > Araneae > Araneidae > Argiope > Argiope argentata. The sequence goes on from JAOUZG010033074.1 coordinate 5,921,169, forward strand.
TTCAAAATTACTGTCTCATAATCACATCAAACAGGCCCTCGACAAAAGCGAAGTTTCATAAGAATAAGCAATGAACTCACTACATGATAATGAAACATTCTTCTCGATGGTCTTATAATGTAGCGTTATCGTTTGAACGTTTCTAAGACATTCTAAAACTTTTTTCGAGTTTTCGAGAACAAGAAATCCCTTTGAGGATCCAAAACTGCCTGGAAGATTTTTCAGTATTTTTGTATGGAACATTCCAGAGAACTTGAGAGCACACAGGGGCTTCCTTGAACATTCTGACTAATCTCAACCATTTCCGCATTCGATTCCCTGCTACTATATCGAGCTGCCATAAAAATATTGTTGGGATGTCATCTTTTTACACCCATATTTCCGAAATCAACTATGTAGTTCAAAACCGAAACTTCTTCCTAGATGGAGTATGGAAGACTGCCATACCATAAAGCTGAAGGGGATAGGAGCTATAGCGACACACCCTCACAAACCACCCTTAACACTAAAGTTACCACGAGCGGGTCAAATGACCCGTTTCCAATGGCAATTCCAATGGATAGATGAATCGCCGGTAGGTTTAGTGTTAAATTCATATATACATATGTATCAGCATGATGTTGATATAATCTGCTTATACACTATATTTTCTTGCCTTTTAATATGTAGGTTATTTAAGGCATATTGGTTAATTTAATTAACCTTATAAATATATTGATTTCTCATCAGGTTGATTTTGACTCTATTTCAACAGCGCTTCTAATAAAATAAACAGTTATTTTTTGATCGAAAAATTTACAACCAATTAAATTGTTTCCATTTAATGAACTTAAACCTTTTTTCTTTTCTTTTTCCAAAACCTATAGCAACATATCGAGTTTTGTACTTTTTTGGATTATTTTTTTCCTTATGCTTGATATTATAATTCCATTTACTTCCAATTATTGTTTTAGTAACGGGCGTATTTACCTATTTCCAAAATTTGCGAGTTTCTCATCAATTTAAGTTTACTCACTACAGCCCACTTTTTATTTTATCTTTGATTGGACTTTTGAAGATATACTAATGTGTATCTTCAAAAGTCCAGAATTACTAAATTCATAATTTAAAATCTCATAAATATTATTCAAGATATAATTTTATTCACTACTCGCATCAATATCTGAAAATCGAAATTTTTTGTTTTTCCTTTAAAGGAATTTTTTTTTCTGTTAAAATATTATTTTTTTATTTCTCGGAGCATTTCCTAACCTTTAAAAATCTAAATCTAATTGCACTTGAAGGGAAATAATAATAGACTTCTATTCTTCTTATATTTCTTTTAGTTCTACATTTTCCTTAGATTTGCGATGTTAGAAGGACTTAAATGGTCAGATATTTTAATTCAATAAAATCATCTTCGAATATTTCCTTTCTAATTCATTTGCGGAATTTTTGTTAAATCTTGTATTCTCATATGGCTTATTTTTGTCACATAAATTTCTACTTCATTTTTATTATCAGCAGTATGCCCATAAATACTTTCCATGACTTTCTTTTGCTTAGGAAAAAACTATATTGGATAATCTGTAGTTGTGATCGTAATCAACTGAAATGCCAAAATTGGCTTTAGCTTAATCTTTATTTTAATTTATAAATATACATGTAGGTTCAAGTTTCGTAATTTTGAAATGTCTTACCGATGGTTTGAAACATGACCATATTTCACATTGATAAGATTTGCTAATTTATGTACGTGTCTGTTTTTAATTAGTAGAAAGGTTAAAATTACTGCAGCCTAAAATTTCGACTGTAAATCACAATCAAGGAGCATTGCTCATGCATCATACTTAGCAGTTCTCTTAAATTCATCAGAAATCCCGTTTCGTTCGGGTCTGTAAACGCTTGCTTTTTCGATTCTGAATCTTAACATATTTAAAAGCTTTATATTCCTTATGACAAAAGTCAAGACCTTTCGGCACTTTTCGATCAACTCCAAAACTTGATCCTAACTGTTTATTGCATATACATCTAATTTTCGTAAATAATCATTTGTGAAAGATTGAAAATATTTTTTTTCTTTCATCGAAATTATTGAGGTGAAACCCCATAGAACCTAATGATATCTATTTAAACACCGTTTAGTAGTTTTACGATATAATTTTTTGAAGCTGATCTAGTACTAGATTTAGTTATTTTAAAACTATTAAAATTTTCAACTTCAGACTTGCTGTAGCTTTCAGTTCTGCTTACTAAATTAATTTATCTCATACTTTTATGTAAAGAAAAATGTGCTTTATTTATTTACTTATTTTGATGTACAAAATCTAACTATAAATTGAAACGAATGCAATTTTCTAATTAATAAGTTCCTTAAATTTAGCTTCATACTTAGTTGGATAATAAGAAATATTGCATAATTTATCCATTCTGTTAACCATAAAAATATGTTTATAACGAAATAACGGCTTTTATTTTATTACTATTTTATTACGGCTCCATATAATAAAATTACCAATAGTATTTATTCAGATGCTGCATATTTGACTTCGTCTCAACTTTAGAACACATAATAATTTTGAAGTTAATTTCTATCTACTCTACATTTAATGTCAAAATATTACAATCGATTTGGCCAAGTCCTGCGGCTTTAGCAAAACTATTCCTTTCTACAAGTACTTCGGTTTGACTATACAGCTTCAAACTCAAAAACCTGTTTTTCTGAGTACACATGTCAGCTTCCAAATTGATCAGGAACTCTGCTGATCTTTTTCTGGTAACCTTTGTCTCCTTTTCAGTGACTGTAAACCTTCAGTCACTGAAGGTTTACAGTCACTGAAGTAATTAACTGCAGTAATTTAATTCAGGCTGCAGTAATTTAACGTATTTTTTTTGAAACAGCAACAACAAAAAAATCAAGTAGTTGGAATTCACTTCTTTTATCTGTTAATTCGTTTCTACAGTTTTTAAGCATATTCCATTTTTTGTTTCTTTTTTAAGATCGAATCTGGTTTAGAAAATTTACCGATAAAATCTGATAGGGAAACTCTGAATTAGATTCAGAATTTGTTTGTAGGTCATATCAACATCACCTATAACAGCCTGACTTTTCCGTCTTTCTCCCATGTAGATGGTTGTGTGGGATCTATGTTTACTAAATTAACACTCTAATTTGTTTTTGTCTGAAACTTTTGTTGGACATGGTTTTGCAGTTACAATGAAAAGGAAGATTCCATTGAAAAAACTGTCATGCCAATTTCCCCTCTCAGATAATTCATATTTCTAAATTTAGGAAATGTGAGAATTGTTCCTTAAATAAATTGACGCAGTTGATGATTTCCAAAGTTTATGTAACAACTTCTAGATTTTCTGAATTGAAATGTTATCTCTATGCAATGTGGGCTTTAATGGACCTGTAACCTATTTTCGGGGGAGGGGGTATGCTCATAGCCTGGGAATAAAAATTCTGAAAATGGAAAGAAATTGAGTCAAGATTCCGATTCCACTAGAAAAATCAAGTTTATTTTGGCCTATATTTAACAAGATCTTATGGTTAAAATAAAATTACGATTTCAAAATGAGCTCCATGTGCAAAATAAGAATGTTGTTCAAAAATGACTGAATAGTTTCAAATTTCTCTTCTTTTCTATATCTGATATATCTGTATCCACAAAAATATTAAATTTAAGTAGTACATTAATTTTTTAAATAAAATCATTGTATTTAAATAAATTGAGTTATTGAAAATAAGCAAATTTAAATATAAATGTTCAATGTGCTATTAATTGTTGTATTCAAAAGAGTAACATAACAATTATGATAACGAGATATTCTAATTTCTATTTTTCAGATTTTACAATATAATGAGGCTTTTAAAAATTATAATTTAAATTTATAGATAATGATTGAAATATGATAACCTTTTTTTTAAAAAAAACAGAAGCATGATCATAGAGGCTAGTTTGTTAAGTAAGAAGTATTATTCATTCGTCACAGTTTTTTTTATTATATAATAAGCAATATGGGGATAATACTTTAATATAAATATAATGAGGTTCCCCCTTCTTCCTTCCTTTAATGAAATTTTGTTTATTTATAAAAGCTAGCTTGGAATGGGAAAAATCACTGATAATTGAAATTTATTCAAGTAGTATATGTATATACTCATGAAAAAACTGTTCCGCTCTTACTGCTTAATTGTTTATAAAACTTGAGGTGCTCTTATAATTCCTTTATTTCACATTTTATCATTATTTCTAAAAGCATAGTACCCTGGATTTGTATTGAACTTTTGTATTGACATGACAGTTTACTAACTGCTGTGTTTTGGAGGGAAAAAGTATCTTCTTACTTCTGAACAATTTAAATGGATATTTGGAAATGATTCTTTCTCAAAAAATTGCTGCATTTCCATAATCATGAATATTTTGAAACCTGTTTGGTATTTTTTTCTCTAGACATCTGCTTTAGAAAACTGCTTTAATAGATGTTCAGTAGACGCTACTAAACATTGGCTTCGACTTCCTTACATGAACTGTTGATATAATTGCTTTCACCAAACACGTGTGATTTCAAAGGAAACGGCTCATATATTCAGATCCCTCAACTAGTCAGCTGGTTCGGAGGTAGCTTCAGGGATTGCTGCATGAGTTGTTCTTCCTGTTGTGGATGTCGCTCTCGCTGTTCAAGGACTATGATGTTGCTTGAAATAAAGACGATCCAACTTTCCAATTTTGTTTGATAACGATGCATACTCTCATTAGTAAAAATGTCATTTGTGTGTTAATTTATTCTGCTCTGGTGCTTGTATTGGGTACTTTTATGATTTTGTGAGCTGCCCTTTATGAAACACTTATGCATATACTAATATTCATATGCGTTCTCTGTCACGTTATTCAATTCCAATTAAATGCACAAATAAAGGTTACTTTGGTGAGAATAACATATACTCCAAACATTGAAACTTTTTTTTTAAATAAAAAATCGTACATCATATTGAGTTAAATATTTGTATACTTTTATGCAATATTATTGGATCGATATTTTTATTCTGATTTACACATCTATTGCACACGATTTAACATTAGTCTGTATTTGAAACTTTCGTCCATTTATCAATTCTGTAGTTAATAAAATTTAACAGTAACAGAAATTCCTCTGGTGAAACCTCTTTTCAGCTGCAGTGAGTTTCACATTGAGCTGCTTCTTATGAATTTTATGTCAATCATCTGGGTATAAATATCTATGATAAATGATAATTTTGCTACGATCATCTCTTCCATAATGTTGAAAAGCAACGCAATTTCTTTTTTAAGCCTATTATCAGGAGTTGCTTAAGAAATTATCTTTGAAAAGCACTGTAATGTGAAAAAGGAATTTATAAATAGATTACCAAGATATAAGAAAAAATCAGCCAAAAAAATCTGATTTTGAATATATTTGAAAAAGCATTTCTTCTTGCACTAAAATATTTCTAGACCTTCACATAACTCGAGTATAAAAGCATAATGCATGGTTGTTTTCATAATAAATTCCGGTAGCACTTGTTATTAAGGTTTGTTTTCAACAAATCTAAGTTAATTGTTTGGCTGGTTGTTCTGGATTCAATATGTTTAATAATAACATTAATATAAACTTTATCATATATATATATAGTATTAAAATTTTTGGCAGTATAACAATGCAAAGACCTCACAATAAATGTTGATGTGCTACATTAGTACAAAAGTAATACTCAAGTCTTTTTCATGGTTCGCTGTTGTACTTTTATGAATTATTAAAATGCTAATAAGTAATATTTCGTGTACTGTGACTGAATTGTTGAAATGCTAATATAAAGTAAAACTATAAAAGTAACAATTAAAGATCAAAAACAGAGAAAATGAAATATATTACGTTTATAATATAAACATAGACAAACAGTACGTTTATATAAAACATGCCTTTCATTAAAAATATCAATTCTTATTATAAATTATGTTTTTTCAATTATTAATGTTCTGAAGTTGAATTTATATATAAAATCATACTAAAAACGCTTTATTTTTTATTTCCCTATCACATTTCTTGCCATTTCCAAAATTTTATTTGAGTGGGAAATAACAGGAATAAATCATTATTCATTTTAGCAATTTTAATTGCTATCATTCTTTATTCTTTCGCAAGCTTGAAGAATTTTGTTATATTTACAGTTTGCCTAGTGACATCAGGCATATTTTTATTTGAACATTGTTCTAAGCTGTTAGGATATGCGAGCAAAGGGAATAGATTTGACTAGAGGCAAAGGGAATAGAAGGCAGATATTAATAAATTCCCCTTATTATGTACTTTTTCAAGACTGTTAAAAAGTAGAAAAAGAGAATGAATAGTTTCTTACAGTATTTTGAAGTCCACTTTATTATGAATTATATATATATCCATCTTTATTTGTACAATTATTACTACGCAACTTACATTGTTGATAATTCTTTATCTATTTGAAATAAATATGAACGGAAAATTAAAGAAAGCATTCTATTACAAGCAAACAGAAAACAAAATTTTATTTTTTAAGAATTGTTTGAAATTGAATAATTTGTAATTTTTAGAATAATTATAAATCTTAAAGATAAAACTTGTCTTTACACTATAACACATTAAAGAAAATAATTGTGTAGGAACAAGCTTTAGAAACGCAAAATAATGATGGTATAACAGGCAGTGATAGTGAGTCTGTTGGTGCATATTATGCACTTTATCATGTAGCTGCCCTGAAAGAACTAAAACAATATTTAAAAATTACTAGAACAATATGTTGTGAATCAACTTTTCACTTCAAATTTTTTGATAGATATATAGAATTAGTGGAGTGTCGAAGAAGAATTCAAATCTAATTTAGTTGGAAATACCGTGCCAATTTTGCGATTTTATTACACATGTAAGTGTAAATTTGCTTTACCTTACTGAAAAATATTATTCGAGTAATATATATTCCAATGTAAACTTCTGGCTTGTTCATGTAGAAAGAATGACTCATAGAACTTTTATTATCATTCAGATTCACTCTCAATGTAGTTTCATTTCTCTCGCTAATTCATATAGATGGAAAAAGTCATGGAGTTTATATTATTATTGTCATTTACTTTTAATTTAGTTTCACCTTTTTACAAAATCTTTCCAGTTGAAATTGGAGTCTTAATAAATTGGATAGTCTTACATATACTCTAATCTATGTAAATAAAAATGTAATGCTATTTACTTGTTACAATTTGATAGTAAACTTTATTCATTTTCTCTTTCATAAGAAAGGAAATATTATTCAATCATAACTTGATTTTACATTATTAATTTAAGAAAAAAAAGTTATTAGAGTCAAAAGTCAACTGATGTAAGAATTATTTCTCGTCTTAAAGCAATTTATATTAAAATTGTTTTAATATTCAGTGAAATTGTAATTCTACTGGAATCCGGATGTTTAGATAGTCTCCTGAGTCATTATTAAAAAGCCCTTTCGAAATGATTTTTGATGCTTTTGAGTAGGAAATCCCCGATATTACTTTTACCAAAATGGAGCGTTGCCTAACAGAAACTCAGATGTGCACCAAAGCTATTCAAACGCGAGAAAGTAGGACATTTTTAATTGAGCAACATCTGTTTTAGTGCAGCTGAAAGGGGTAAACTTTGTAATGAATGAATTAAAAACAAAAATAAAATGATAATAATGTCAATTAATTCAAATGCTGCATCCTGTTTCCCACGAAGAGTGGGTATATTTAAACAATCATTTTTTTTAAAGCAAAAGCACAGTGTTTGAAAAATCTGTTGTAAAAAGTAATGAATGCGAATATAAATGATACCAAAATAAAGCACGACCTCCGAAAAGGGTGCATCTTCTTTTTAACTATTTCACTTTGAAGAAAGTCGATTGAAAAAAGCTAATGAACTATTGCGAAATCCAGCCAAAATTGACGCGATTACAAGGTTTCTTTTGTTTCACTTGGAATATTGCTCAAGATTTGCAAACTGACAACAATAACTGCGGAGTTACGACATCAAGAAGATGAAAACAGAGAATCTTCTGGGGGTTGATTACGAGGCCACTGACCCCCTCATTCGAATTGATTTTTGAAATAAAAAAAAACATTAAGGTCAAACCTTGGAAAGAGGGAAATCAAGGAAGCAGCAGATGGTTGAAGAGGAAAGGGGGAGGAATTATAGATTAAAAACGGTTTTATATCATGGACTCGTAATTAAGTTTCGAATCACGCTTGGTGTTTCCGGTAGTTCGAAGAAAACAGACTTCGCCCCTAGTTTAACAACAACTATCAATTGGTTTTCTAATGACTGAAGTAACACATTACCTTTAAGTCATTTGCAAACATTTCTTCCATGGGATTCTAAAACGAAGAGAGTTATAACGATTTATAAAAAGCTTTCTTTCTTCTAAGAAAGAGGTATGTGCTTTCAATATTTTTGCATTTACATGCATTGAGATCTATCTATCAATCTATATATTTAGTAGCTTTGTGTATTAAATATTTAGATTACAATGTAGTTTTATTTTGTTGGGTTTTAGGCCAATCGTTTACTTAATACCAAATCGTTTGTTCGCGAATGATTGTATTTTGCTTAGTTTAGTTTTTTCAGACCGAATATATTTAGAACGATCAATTTAATAAAATAACAGAAAAAAGGAAAAAGAAAAGAAAAAAAGAAGCTGATTTTTTTTTTTGAGTTATGTTAATTGCAAAGCTGTTTGAATCCACGGTCAAAGGGCAAAAGTTACAATAGTGAAGGTTCAGTATTTCATTCTTTAAACTATATCTTGCGCAAGTTGCGATAAGTTTGACTTACAATAATTCAGCATACAGGGCTATTCTCAAGAGTATATCAATGTGAAATCTGATTGAGAAACCACTATTCTGATAAAGAACTTGAGAAAATATATGAAAACTTCTGGTTTTTCAAAATTTATTTAATATCAGAAAAGAACGCGTAAAAAAGCAAAAACAATATAACTATAATACATGCAGAACAGAGCTTTTTGAAGTCATGTTATTGACTTCGGAGAAAGCAGTCCAAATATTACCTCATAGAAAAAATACTTGAAGGGTCACAAATATTTAAGAGATGCTATTATGCTCGAAAGAAAATGAATGATGCCTGGTTTTCAATTGATTTCAGCATTTACTTTGTTCAGGATACTATATTCAGTAAATCGTGAAGTTCCAATATTTTTTATAAATTCAATATATAACCATGATTGAAAAAGTTTTAGAATTCAAAATTGTATTACTTTAAATTTAAAAAAAGGATGGAAGGAAGGTAGAAAAATCTCTCTGACTATCCTGATTGGATAATTTCTGTCTCTTTACATTATCAAATAAATAAAGGAATTTGAATGTGTTGAATGAAGAAAAAAGAATTTTCCTTCAGTATGGGTATGAATTTTTCTACATTCTTGAATTTTAGATTATATTTAAAACAAAGTACAATTAGTCAAAAGATAAAGTTTCCTTTCTGAATAAATTTCCATATCACATTAATTACACTGGATTTCACCTTTATAGTTTGGAAGAGTTACTTAAACTCAACATATATCACAATTATCGAAATCTAGCATCAAAACGATAAATTATTATTTACAATCAAAATTTCTTTGAATCTTAAAAATCCCTTCATCATAACAAAAAACGTTAGATAAACAGATTCTGCTGGAAGCAAAGAAACTTGTCTGTGGCAAACATTTAAAAAAAAATGGACATATGAATATCTGTAATCTAATCGTTTCACTCTCATTAATACTTAAGTTAATAGAAAAATGCTTGAAATAATTGCTTAGTGTTTGAAAAAGTTTTTATTTTATGCTATTCTAAACATATAAATAACTACCAACATTGAATATAAACTTGACAACTTCATTCTCATGCTTTTAAAATAATAACAATATCCATAAGTTCATTGAAATAAATTTAACTCATATTGATACTAATAATGTTGTCACGTAGTTGAGGTAAATGTAGCAAGGTCAATGGAAATGAACGCACTCAAGATTTTATCATGCTCTCTAGCTCTTTGAGAAACTACTTATATACATTTAAGGAACCTTCCAGACTTTGAAGGCTCGCAGAAAATTGGGAACTTAAAATTGCATAATCAATATAGATTTGCATAATTAACATAAAGGGTAGTTATACAAGAGTTTCTTTTTGTTTTATTATTATTTGGCAACTTGCCTCGCTTATGTTCGAACCCACAACCTTTCGCTCACGAGTCCGCCACCACTGAACCACGATGTGCTTGGCCGAAAGGAACAATTTTCGCTACAATATTTTATATTTCATTAATCGAAAACAATTTTTTCCATTAATCAACTATTGTTCAAAACCAGATTTTAAATTTTGATGGCCTAATCACTTTAGCTTTAACAAATGAGCATTAATGTTTATTTTTTAACTTTCTACGCAAAACAGAATTTTTCAAATTCAGTAGACATCTGTCGAGTTCACCTTTTTCTCATTTTAATTTGTTTGATTCATAAAGGAAATAGTAAAGAAAATTAAAAAAAACTTGGGTTTAAAGAAGCGTTTTAAGAAGATGCTTTCAAACACCATTCTAAAACAATAAACCTCGTTAAAATATATAATTATATTGATACCTTTCCCATTATTGAGAATACTTTGACTTTATTAATAGTTAATAATTTTTTATAATTATATCGTTTATATTTTCTCAAATATCAAATATCAATAAAGGAATTTGTTCAAAAATATTTTTTTAATAAATCTAAGATTTGAAATTTTTAGTTGTTCCTAAACCGTCAGTTCACTTATACATTATTTTTGGATTAAATATAGTAAGCATTAAAAAAGAAGGAAAAAAATTGAACTCTTTCGCAAATAAATCTCAAATTGTTTTATTTTGAAATAAGGAGAAATACTGTATAAGTAAATTAGTGTCACTGAAAAAAATACAGACTTTATTTGAATAAACCCTTCTAGATTCTGTTACATTTGTATTCAGAGATTTGAAACTAAATAACGAAGTTCAACATTATGAAAACATAGAAACAATAATTGTTAATATTGCTCATTCATTTATAATCCAGGTTTTTAGAATTATGTGAGCTATAATAAGGTGAAAATCCTATATGTTCTTATCGCTGACATTCTGATTTAATTCTTTCTATGATTCAAATAAAATGATTAAGAAAGAATGTGTTTAAATTTCTGCCCATTTTTTCTAATGATATTTAATTTTTAAGAAATATGAAATAATTGTGATAATCATCAATCATGTTAAGAAGTTTTCTGTTCTAAGCAATAAAATAATTCTTTTCTTTTGTAGGAAAGATATAAGTTGCACATCCTATTTCAGATCCGATTCGACCGATATCCCATAATATAAGGGAATCTAACGCACATTATATCTCAGAAGTCTGCAGGTATGGCGAAATTGGCTATGATGCAATTCAGTTACGGTTCAAAATTGTGATCCTAACTACCATCTCGTAATTGGCCATTTATTTGTAAAGTTTAGAAAATATTGATAGATTTATTATTTCTGTAAATGAAATCAAATTTCCATTTATAGAGTAGTAAACATTTCGATTTTTTTTCCGATGTCGAACTTTTTCAATTATAAACTGGAATTGGAAAGACAAAGAAAAAAATGTCCAGTTTTGTCAAATTTAAGAAATTCTTCGTGAATAGATAGATTAAGTAGTTTCCAATTTGATTACTCTATTTTTTTAAAAAAAAATTAGAATATTTCTCTTTGTTCGGTGGAAACCGATCTAATAAGCTCACTCCACGCATTTCATTGTGGGGGCTACATATTCTACCATTATCAATATGATGGAATCAATAATTTAGAAAGTTTTTGGAAATTCTCGACAATCTAAAATCTTGGTTGGGTCGAATTCCCAAATCAATCCAATTCGGCTTGATTAAATGGCTGTTAAGTAATAATTATTTTGTATTGCTAAATAATAATTAATGTTACTATCTTGTAAGAAAGATTGTCAGTGATTGATTGGTGATGGAATAGCGCTTACAATATAAATACTTCAAGGGAAAGAAAATGCGTGTTTGTTTAAAAATAAAAAGAATTTCTCCACTTCAGCTGCCAATTGTGTCATTCATTTTATTATTTAGTGAATAAAAACTATTTATTAACTATATCTATTTAAGTAATTAAGCCAAATTCATCTTAAGAAAATGCCAGCATACCTGTATTAATACCATTAACCAGTATTAATACAATGCATTTCAGTATAGATTTGTTGGGATTACGAATTAGCTCTGTTTTATATAGTTCTCTTTTTAAAAAGTAGAGAGGAAGAAAAAAAAAACTCGTCCTTTGCGCATTTTTTTGAAGGAACTTTTGTTCATTGATTCTTTTTTCTCTAAAAGAAGTAGGAGCAGAATAATAGTTTTCATCACAATGAAATGGATAACCGCATTTCTTATGTTCCTACACCTTCTAAAAGTTATTTTCCTTACCGTGTAAAGAGGATAAGTTATTACGAATGACTATAATTATTAATGATAACTTTCGGCTTGCTTAAGCGCCTGAATGGTATTGAATGACAGAGCTGTCGCAACTTTAGCGCGGAAATTGTGGTCACTTAACGGCCATCATTAGCTTCTGTACAGATCCCTGGTTTAGTGGGGTGTTGGGATTCCTGCATACGTGTTATTAATGTGCAATAATTATGCTCATTGGTCATAAGCAAGAGGGTGTAGAGAGTTATTGGTATAGGTCTGCAAAACTGTTGGCAAAAATATTTGTTCGGAAAATGAAAAAAGAAAAAATATGTACTTGAATTAAGTTTTAAGATTTAAACAGAACGAAACTTCGTTGAAAGTTTCGTAATAAAATTAAAACAAAAAAATGAAGACTCTTCTAATTATAACACATAATTAACACCTATAAAACTAACTCCGCTAAATTTCTATTATATTTAAAAAAGGCATAAGAAATTAAAAGTATTTTGTTATATATATTTATATAACGAAAAAAGAATATTAAAACCATAGCAGTGATTTTAATCCTTCATTCAGCGACTAAGTGCATCGAATGACATGTATAATTCTAAAATAAAATTTATCTTTGCTCATAAAAGCAAGCAAAATAAAAAATAACATCAATAAACTATAAAAAAAATTTGAATAATGAAATTCTTCTCTAAAAAAGGCATATGAATTTTACAATTTTGCCACAAATGATTCTAATAGTTATTACAATAATTGCATAATTTAACTGAATGAAAAGTGCATATTTTAATTAATTAATAATTGTGAAGACTTTTTCAGTTAAAATATCTCGCACTCAAAATAAAAAAAAGGAATCACAATTTTTTCAACAAAATAATTAATACCTCCATAGTTTTAAAATTTCTATTAACATAAATAATTCACATACACAATGTGAATTATTGGATTTGATGTAAGAATTGAATTTGAATAATGATCACTGAAGAAACGTAATATAAATAAGGTTACATCAAATCCAATTACATTACATAATAATGTATGTTTTTTAAAAGTCCATCAGTACAGAAAATTCGGCATTGATGGCAAATGATTCTTTTTACATTAATAAACACCTTCAAAAATCCCTATGAAGAAATTCTAATGAAGATTAAAATAAATGTTCAGCTTCTTGAATTAAAAATAAATTACTAATATAAAAGTAAATTATTCTTTTATATAAAATGAATATCGGGCGAAATACTACATAATAGAATTTTGTCGCACTGATGCTTAAAGAGGGATATTGGATTATATACTACATACGTAAAATTGATAATATCATGTTTAAAAATTTATCATATTTAATTATTTACTTGTTGAAAAACTACCTAACATTGGGCGAAAAATAAAAAATACTGATTTTGTAAAAAGGGTTTTAAAAGATATTTTCTTTAGTTTTATTTATTTCTTATGTTTAAAAAAATCTGAGTAAAACAAAATCAATAACGCAATGCAAGAGATGAATTTTGAAAATTTCTTATTAAATTATCTTACTGTTATTATTATTATTAATTTTTTATTATTTCTTATTAAATTATAATTATTTTCATCTTGACTAAATTCCACATTTTTGTGGAATCTCAAGCCATTATCCACGGTTTTAAGAATGTCAGCTTTAAGTAACTACAAAATCCTTTTATGGAGACAGTATTTATAAAAACATCTACCCTTTTTTATGTCGCCTGATTTTAATATCCAATGTGGTACCATAGAAATACAGACGACTTTTAATATCTTCTATAGATATTACATAACGCTACACGTCGCGTTGCTGCGCAGAAGAAGTAATTTTGGAAATATCATTTGAAATTTGAAATAGCTATCTTTTTAAAATTAGGAATGATAGAAAGAATAATTATTTTCTTATAGACAAGGAATGTATTCATTGAAATTGAATGGTATATGAAAAAGATGTATAAATAATATTTTTTTCTATTTTTTTTACTTTATTATTCAAGTATATTTAGGGTAGACAATATTTTTTGTTTTTCCGTCTTCAGTACAAATAAACAAATTTCTTGGCTATGCAACTCGTGAGGATCCAACATACAACTGGGGATGTGAAAAAAAGGAATTTTCTAAGTTCAAAGCAATAAATTGGCAGAATTTTTATTGTCATCTGATGAATAGTCTGGCAGCTCATAAAATACGAGCAAACAAAAATTCATTTATATATATATTTGATATAATAAGTGTACTATGCGTATAAATATCGCGCAAATGCAAGCAATTATTCGGCAAAGTTTTATCGCAATGGAATGAACAGTCCGGCAGTGCATAAAATAGGAATAAGCAAGAATTCGTTTTTATATATATTAGATATAATAAATATATTATGCCTATAACCTTTCTGCAAGTGCAAGTAATAAATTGGGATGAGTTTTATTGCGATCGGATGAAAGCAGTACAAACAAAAATTCATTTTTATGTATTAGATAATGAATCTGCTATCCGTTTTATTAACTCTTACGATCTCTGTAAAATATGAGTTTTGGAAAATTGGAAAAATTGGAACAGAAGTTAGCTGATTATAAATTTTTTTATTAAAAAAGTAAATTCAAGTAAAACAAAAAAAGCCCCTCTAGTTACAAAAAAAAAAAAATCTTTGCAAAATGATAATACCCTGAAAAAAGACAAATAGTAAATGACAAGAATATTATGAAATATATTTGGTATTTCATATGCGAATGCAGTCAAACTAAAACAGTGGATAATGCTAAAACCTCCTGAACCCTTAAAACATTACAAATTTGCAGAAAATTTAAAAGTTAAATATTATCCATCTTAAAAACATTAAAATTTTAAAATCCAAGTAAAATCAATTATCACATTGCAATATTTTAAAAAAATGCATTAGAAATTTGAAAATTGAATGCATTCAGTCCTAAAACCTTTTAAATACGCATTAAGAATTTAAAATTTGTAGACATATTATTTTAAAACACCAAATGGCCCATAGTGACTTCAAAAAAGTTGTTGGCTAAATTGCAAAATTACGAGATTTTATCTATATAATTAAATTCTATATACAACTTATTATTTGAAAAAATAAGTAGTATATAGAATTTAATTTAATTTTGTTATTATTATTATTTGAAAAAAAAAGCAAAGCAAAAAAAAAAAAAAAACAGATCGCGTTGGAATTTTAAACTAGGAATGTCAAACGCATTACGAAGATAAGTTAAAGAAATATAATTTAAATAAAGATGGCCATTTTTGCAATATAAATAGTGACTAAATTCAGTTTGTATTTGTTTAGGAATTACGATTTTATTCATATATTATGGATTCCAAATGAGACTGCAAAATCAGATAGGATAATATTAAAATTCAGAAAATTCACAGTCAGCTCATTAGAATATTCTTTAATTATATGTTTGAGATGGCCAAGTTTTTACAAACTTTTCATATTTTGCAGTCAATATATTATATAAAATTCATATCGAAAATAACTCCAAGATCAGAAACTGAATTTGAAAGATACAAAAAAATATTGTTGATTTGTTAAAAATCAATCGAAAATTGAGATTTCCAAAATAA
Organism: Argiope argentata; assembly: GCA_026289955.1. NCBI lineage: Eukaryota > Metazoa > Arthropoda > Arachnida > Araneae > Araneidae > Argiope > Argiope argentata. The sequence continues at coordinate 5,937,203 of JAOUZG010033074.1, forward strand.
CTAAGGGCTTTTCAATATTCAATTTTCATCTCTGAACGAGCAATTTAAATCTTTTTACAACAGTACGGCATCCAACTTAGATCGTATAAACCCAAAAAAATTCAAATATTCAGCAAATAAACAATATTCATATGGCTTTAAAATATAGTATCAATAAATGATATACAAAGCGAGAATCCAAAAGTAAATCATTGCGGGACTTATGAGAAACAGTATTATTAAAAGAGACATAAACCGCTTAATTAAGAATAAAAACAAATAGAAAAATCAATAAAAAATCATTATGCTATCGTTTTAAATAATTTACCTGTTTTATCAAAACCAATCGCATCAAACGCTTTAGGAATAAAATCCTTAAAAACAACGAATGTACAGTCATTTTAAAGCCAGGAAATCATTTTTGTTAAAGCAAGTTTGTAGCCGAACGTTTTGAATTGAATTAATGAAATTAAGCTTTCAACTAGATAGGAAATTTAATTTTTATACGAATTGCAATTTCAAATATTTTAGACAACGGACTTAAAATTGCAAAAAATTTTTGAATTTTCTTGTTTGTTGAATCTTCTTGTATTATCCTTTTTACTAATAGGAAAATTTTTGGCCAACTTCCAGACATCAGGAAATGTATTGGTTCTCAAAAATAAGTTAAATCAAATTACAAGAAAATAAATAAATAATTATGTATATCTTTTAAAAATGTAAACAAAAAAACGCATATATCATCGATTCTAACAGTTAAAGATTTAAATTCTTTAATAGAAAAAAAAACACCACGAACCCTCTTAAATAAAAGTATCAATTTTAACTCAATTGCTAAAGGAATTATCAGAGATTCCATAATTTATTCCATAATCAGTGTTAGATTCATGAACAGAGCTTATATAGCCAAAGCACTACCGATATCATTATTTTTTTCGCAAAGCAAATAATTCCAAAATATTTTATTTGAATGAAACCCATTAAAAAATAATCAAAACTTTCTAGGTTTAGGTCACTTTCAATGATCTTCACATATAGTCCTTCTACTATTGTTCTTGGCAACAAATCTTAAAAATCTAAAAAAAAAAAATTAATATTAAGATTCCTCTATTTTAAATCTAACTCTCGAGGTATTATTTTTCTTTTTAACGACTTTTTCATGTATGCAAAAAAAGGGGAAATTATTATTAAAAGTTTTGTAGATGTAGTTTAGCTGAAAACACAATTTAAAATATCATAAAATATAAAAAACAACCATATTTATTTAAAAGAAATTATGAAAAAAAATTTCAATTAGTTTTTCCGATCAAATAACTCATACTTAAAAAATCAGCTCTTTTAAAGTTATATTTGCAGATATTGACATCACGCTTATTAGCATTGATAGGCACTAAATAAATTAGAGATCGAAAGCGCAGGATGATGACGATTCTCAGAGACGAAAGGTTTATTACTTTCGTCCACTGAAATATCACTAAGCAAATATTGCATGAAATCAAATTTGAATGATTGTTGTTACAATTTAAAATGGCTTTCATTTGGTTCAGATTATAGATACATAAAATGATCCTCTTTCAGTGGGTTCAAAAAAAAATTTCCGTTGTTTAAATAGTCATTTGTAAGATAGTCAAAATCCTTCCAGATAATTTTTTTAAATAAAATCTAAACCTCTCAAAATAATTAAAGAGTTATCAACATTTGAAACATGTGAGAAATCTTTTTTCTGATATTCAATATAAATTGTTGTGGCAAAAACATGTTTCAAATATATCATATAGTAATTCTCAGAAGCCATAAAAGTGAAAAAAAAATCGGTTGTTCTAAAACGAAGGACATCTGATAAAACATAGAGAGTTCTTTGTTAAAATCCCAACATGTTTTTGACAAATTTGGGGAATGGGGAAGATTATTATCTATTCTCAAGAATAACTTCAGTAGAAATTTCATGATTTCTGATCTTGTTAAAAAAAAACTCGGAAATAAAACAGTTTTCAGGGCTTACCGATGCATCCAGGAATTGCTCAATTTATTTCAATTCCTACTGTTTTGTTCACATATTCAATCGTTAATTAAATACTTTTGATTCATCCACTCACGTTCAAATACATTTTTTAAACTTGTAGTGGATGACACTTGATGTTATTACAGTTTTTTCAAATATTAATTAATTAAATTAAATTAAATTAATTTTTAACACTCTAAATAGAGTTTTAGCATTTTGCAATGAAAACTGAAACCAGCAGGCAGTAGCTCAATCGGTAAAATGCAAGGATTTCAGTATTCTTAACGTGAAGGTGAAGAATGCGAACTCAATTCTCGCGAAAATTAATAAGTTTTTGATAAACTGTTTATATTAATTGTAATTATTTAATAAAAAGTAAATAAAATAAACATTTTCTTTGTTAACCCAAGTAGGAATTGGCATTAAAACTTTTTTATATTACTCACTTTTCATAAACTTCAGCATGTAAAGACAAATAAATTTGAAATATAGGAAGCAGCCACGAAAAGGAAGATAGCTCTAACTGATTTTAAAAGTCAATTACTTAGGTCACTGAAGTATCAGAACTTAATATTAACCTCTCCCTTCCAAAAAAAAAATTCTATTAGTTTACCCATAAAAGTTTTTTAATCTCGAATTCTTCTTTGCACCCCTGAAGACAACTTTGAAACTACTTCTCTTTTCGTTTACTAAAGAATAAATTCTTAATTCCTTTGCCGCATAGCTGAGATACTCAGTGCCATTTTATCTTTGGCCAGTATAGCTGCGACTCCTTTTGGCGCAGAAGCAAAAGTATGCACATCTGATTTAATCTCAGTGCTGAAAATTTCTTCACGAATGTTAGTAGTTATGGGCTGTCAATAATGATTAGACTCCTTGATTTAAATATTTGGACACTTCTCTTTTGAATTTTATTACAAATATCCTTATGGAAGTGAGACACCTTTTTTTTTCTTTACTCGATATCATACGTTGTGATTTGAATAGGCTAGCAATCGCAGTTATAGGCAGGAAAAATCAGGGGTTCTACATCTACAAATAGCATTAAAATATCAGTTACTAAATTTTCAAATTTTTCCTATGGAGGGGGGTGGAGAGCATTAGCTGATTTATTCTCCACAACTTTGCTAAGAATATCATGTATGTTAAAAATTTTAGCAAAACGTTTTTTTGTTGTTGTTTTTGTTTTTGTTTTTTCCCCCACACAAAATTTCTGTCTTTCGTCTCAAGCCTTATGTCGCCAAAAGAAAAGAAAAAGCCAATCAACTCTTACAGCTACTCAAGAAATCTTACCTAGATACCCTGTAACCAGCTTACTGAATTCTTGGAACGGAAATATAGCTTTCAGTTATTTCTAGCGTTGAAACATTTTGGTACCTCTCTGTCAAAAATAACGAGCAATTTCCTGGCTGCACCAACCACTAATTTGTTCATCCAGTTTTTTGTCGTCTAGTTTGACGATGATTATGCCTGCAGATACTATATTTGTAGCATTTAGATAATAATCATCCAAAGCGCAAACGGATTTTCTATTAAATCCCCCCCTTAAAAACTGTACTTTTACTTCACTACAAACCATGTTAAAGATATTCCTCCAACACATTATTTATCTTATTGGGGATTATTAGGTAAATTCAAAGTAAATATAAAAATTATAATTTTTAATTTTCTAAATTTTTAAATTCTAAAGCTACATTATTTTTGCAAGTAGTCTTGATTATTTTTCTGTTGAAATAATCTTTTTTGACAACTGCATTATCCTCTTAAAATGTCGCATGAATTAAGTTTTTTAAAATCATTTAAAAAATTTTTACCTTCAACATTTGAAAAGAATTTTTCAAAAGTTTCAAATTTAAACAATCAAATTCAAAAATTCACTTTCCTTTTCGCAATGGTTTAATCAATATTTTCGTCGGTCTAAATAATGGTCGAAATATGTTTATAAATAATCAATAGTAGTCTTTCTATATTACTTTTTGAAAATAAAAGCTTATTTTTCAAAGTATTAACTTGAATTTGAATGTGCTAATAGTATGAAAATGTGAAGAGCATCGCTTATAAAAGGAAAATATTAACATAATTTTACAAAATCATTAAGTTTATCAATTCTCCTATCGAAATAAAAATCGTTGTAGGGGATGTTTCTATTTTATTAGAAGTTTTGCAATAATTTTTTAAGAGTTTTATACTTTAAAAGATCACTGATTGAGTAAGCATATTTCATCGATTTCATTGTAAATCAGCATAATATGAAAATAAACTTCCTCAGCAAGATTTTACTTTGAAATATGATTCGAAAGTTACATAAGGATCAGAATTTAGTATTTTCTTGATCTCTTAGACCTTTCTATTAAGTGAGAGTTATTTCGAAAATACTACATTAAAAGTGTACAGTTTAACATATTTTTTGTTAAAGTTAAAAGCTGTTTAACTTATCAGACCGCCGGGATATTAATCCGATTATTTTGCCTTTTAATCCTTTGAATAGAGATTGCATTTTGAAATTGCTATTTCTTGGAGGAGAAAAAATTAAACACAATTTTAGATAAAATGTGACCCTTGAATATCTTTTGACCTGTTCGAAAAATTTATTCTGCCAAGTTAAACTCATAGCTTCTTGTATGGTCTGTAAATTGAAATTAAACTGAATTAGTCATGATTATATTGTTTCGGGGATGATGATGTCAATCCTAATGGATTTCAAAAACATGAAATTTTTAGCAATAAAATTTTTTAAAAAATCTGATTTTAAATTTGTTTTAGACATGATAAAAAAATTCCTCGCACTTTTTTTAATTGAGAATTATTCCTCCAAATCAGTCGCTTTCATAACTCCAATTTTTTTTATTGCCAGTTATGTTGAGTGAAAAATGGGAATTGAAAATGAGCTTTGATGACTTTGCTATTTTCTCTTTTTTAAATGATCGTTTGTGAAGGAAAAAGAGATCTACAATTTTTAAAAATGCGTAATTACATTCTCGAGGGCTCGTTAAACATTTTTTTCCACGTTAATTTATTAACTAATCAGTCTTTGTTATTGTTCATACTTACGTTAATGCTCATAGAGTAATTGGGCACACATGTTTTCAGTTTTGATCATAGTAATAAACTGGTTTAAAGGGAATATATTCATAATGTCTTATAAATTATTGTCTCAAAATTTTTAATATCGTATGTTATCAATTAGAAACTTTATCAAATGTTTGAACAGAAAAACAATGACTTAATGATTACCGCAAATTTGTCATTAGAAGTTTCTAAAATTTACAACAATAAGTAAAAGTTACACGTTTTTTTGTGGTTCTTGCATGCGGATAACATGCCTATGGGAATGGAAGAAATTGCCCATGTAAAGGTTCTATGCAGTTCCCATTCATAAGGATTATGATTGGAGGACAGAGTCTCCATCAGATGATTTATGTTTGCGCATGAGAAAGATACATCTCCAAGAAACAAAAACGGAGCGAAGTTCTTTTCTTTAATTCGAACGACTGAGATACTAATTTAATTTTTCAACAACTTTTGCTATTTACAGGCAAATCGTAACTCTTAAAACGCGAATTGAGTTTTAAGACCTTTCACACTTTACAGGCATTTTGAAACGAGGCAGTGAAATCACGTTCTAAACTAATAATAACAATCAAAGAAAATGTAAAGAAAACTGATATATTCACTTAAAGTGAAACAATATCTTCTAGCCCCGATTAAGCGAAAAACAAAACAAATAGCAGATTATGCTACTTGCACTTACCAACCTGAAATCAACAATTATCTTTATTTGTTACCGCTGAAAAAAAATTCTCTGGATATGGCCAACCTAGCCTGAACATAATAATAATAACATCGCTTCCACGCATTTATCACATAGTAATTCATCAAAATCAGTGCTTGCAAAATAACAAGTAGAACTAATTAGCAGCTTTGTTTGTAATTTTTGTATTTAACTGTATCATAATTATACGAAATAGCTATTTTTATTCCTGCAATTTTGCTGTTGAATTGAGAACTGCCTGGACTGTGTGCATTTTAGGAGTGCAAGTATCTGATGCTTTAGAGGAAAGGTATGCCATTCGATCGCAAATAACAGCCATGATGTTTTGTCTTTGGTTGCCATGGTAACTTTAGCGAATTGGCTTTGTCTTTGAATGAATGAAGTCATATTTGTATCGATTTTAAGCAGTGCACATTTTATCAAACGTCGATAAAATAAATCTGCAACTCGTTTCACTTCTTTTTTCTCCATCATTTAGATTTTTAGATCTTTTTAAACCAATTATTCGTGAAGCATAATGTTCGGTTTCAACAATTTGTAGATCTCTCTACTACTATCATAGCAACACTGTTCCTAGGCGAAATATTTGAATTTTAATTCAGTAGGGTAATTTGCGAAAGAGTTCAGTTCAATGCCCTGCTCAATTATTCAGAATTAAGGTACTATAATAAATCAGCAAACATTTTCGAGTGGTGTTTCTTGATATTTGAAATTTTTTGTAATCCAACTAACAAGAAGAAATTCTTTTTTGTCATCCGTCTTAATAATTTGTATTGATTTAATACGTTTTTGAAGACGAGTACTTTCTATTAATTTTTTGTTTGTTTTAAAAATACAGCTTAGAGACTAAAACCAAATAACGTCTGCTGAATTGGTATCATTATTAAGGTTTGAGCGTATTTACAGTCGCGGCACTTCAAAATAATCACGAAAGAATCTAAAACAAAGATTCAATTATGATAAATCTTCACAGATTAAAAATCGGGAAAATTAAGCGAGTAAATTGGCATCCAAGAATTAGAAAGCAGAAACAGCTTTGCTTTGGAGTGAATCTTATATTAGAGGATATTATAAAGCGAGTACGACATTTAGAAGCTGAAGTTAATGAGGATCTTGATCTCACCTTAGCACTACATGGCGTTACAGGAAAAAATCTGACATAATTTCATTTTTCAAAAAGCTGTATTTCTGCTATTTGATTTATTGACTCATTGTATCGTCTCTCCGTTGACAGCAGACCGATTATATTTCATAAAAAATTGAATAAAAGCACTAAAAAACTTAAAATACTCCGACTGTTCTCCAGATATGTCTTAGGTTATCATTTGTAATTATCTAAGAAAAAAGTAAACAAACCTTTTAATCAAAAACTTTTCTATAAAAAATTTAGCGAACTCCTTCAACGATTTTTTTAACATGTGAAATTATGTCTGCTAGTGCATATTCTAAGCAGGTCGTGGTCAGTCTTATTATTTAATATTTTGATCAACATTTTGAAAAAAAATTTTTCCTCCCAAAAATAATTTTTATTTTCTGGGAATTAAAATAAATTCCTCTAACTTTAACTGAATCGTTCACTTAAAATTGTCAGTTTTTCTTGCATTTCCGCTATTTCCTACTGAAATTTTCTATTCAGGTTTTTTAAATAATAAAAGCATAAAAGTGCCCTAATATTTTTAATTATTTTGTAAATCAAGTTACACAATGCCGGTGTTTTTGTGAATCGTGATGGAATTTTTTTTTATTGCGTATAATACCTAATCTGCTGAAATTATTAATATGTACTTAATTTATAAATAAAAAGGACTATCTATTACATTTCTAATTTTCTATAGAATTCATTATAGTCTCGAAGACTAAAGTATAAGGAACATCAGTTAATGGAAAAAGTTTCATCATTTAATGAGGAACGGAAAATAGAGTGTTTGCAATGCTAATATTTTTTTGAATCTTGCTAGAATTCAACTAAAATTTGTATATTTTAGCTTTTATATCTGGATTTTATCAGAAAAATGAAATATATCATATCTAACTAAAGCATGGTTAAAAGATATTTACTAAAAATACTCAGGTTTCTTTTAATATTTACGTATTCACTTCGAATTTCCATATAATTCTTAATTAATATTTTATAAAATTTGAAATTTCGTATAATTTTGTTAGAATTTTTACATAAGCAAGAAATTGATGGGTTTTTAAAAATTTTAATACCCTCTTCAATATACGCGTTATTTTTTATATATGTGTTATATACCTTCTCTAATACACGTGTTATTTTTATATATGTGTTATATACTTTCGCCAATATACGTTCTATTTTTATATATTTTTATACATGTAAATGTTGTCCAACGGAAATAAAATCTTTTTAAAAAATATTTCAAATTATCTACTTTCTGTGAAACGAAATTATCCCACTTTCTTTTTCTCATTCAACAACTCTTGCCAGTTCCCTTAGAGCTTACGTAATCGAATCTTCACAGTAAAATTCAGTTTTTTTTATTATTTTTACTTGAGTTATTTTATTACAAATATTTTTTACATGATCGTATACAGTTCACTCTCAGTTTCTGGACAAATTTCATAAAATCAGTGAATCCTAAAATAACTTAATATTTTTGATCGCATAAAGAATACTTGTTCATTTCACAAGAGAATATTAGATTTACGGAGAAAAATAAATGACTTTATCTTAGCTCTGTCTATTATGATCGGTTAAAGTTGTTAGAATGGTTGCTAAGAGTGAGTAAAGGATACCTATGAGTAATTTTCTGGCCTTTAAAATTTTCTTTCAGTAAACGAATATAATTCATTATAAAATAGCTACTATTAAATTCTAGCATTTGTAATTCTATGCTATAAAATGCATCCTAAATAAGAGTTTTTATAACACTAAGACTAATTTGGGTTTTCATTTCTTTCGAAGAATTATTTATGAAAAGACTGTTTCTGAAATTCGGTTCATGTATGCAAAAATAGACGACTAAATGCTTACTCATTTAATTGTTGGAATTAATCAGAATTAGAAATAATTAAACGAATCCTTGCAAACTACCTTGGAAATTCGTTAAATTAGTTTATTAATGAAATTATATTTTCTTTCTTTTACCAAAAATTGCTGAATGCATATTTAGAAATGAATTTGGGGCTCTATGAGAACATCAAGAAATTTAACAAATTCTCAAAAATAGTACTAAAGTTTATCAAAATCAATCGACGATGAATTGAAATAAAAGTAATTAATGTACGACTAAATTACACTACTTTAAAGATTGAGTTTTAAAACAATAACTTGATTTTCTGTGTTTCTCTAAAAGCAGCACAGACATGGCAGCCCAATTAATTCTAAGTATAACGAAATATTACTCGTAAAAACGTACCCTCAAAATAAGGGCAATAGAAATAACAGAGTAAAGAAAAAGCAAAACAAGAGGGAGAAAGGCGGCAAAAAAACTAACCACATCGCCTTAGGGTATAGGATATATTTTTTTATTATTTGCTTTTCTTTCCCTCTCCTAGGTAATTTCTTGGCGGAGGCTCTAAGAAATGAGGATTTGCGCTCTGAGGGAGACGGTTCCTGAAGACAAAGTGGCTCTCTTTGATGTACGCTTATTTCGATGGACGATGGAAACTTCTTTTGTTTGAGGTGAGTTCAGTTTCATACACTGATTTCTAAAACTGTTTTAAAGCGTTAAAACAAACAAACAATAATAAAATGTACTTTTCTGACAAAGTAATACTTAATGGCTGTGTCCGACGAAATATTTATGGGCTGTTCGTAGATATTGTTAAAATTGTATGTGTTTTCATATTCTTTTCGATATTTTTATTATTAAATCAACCTTCTTTATCATGTATCAAACAGAAATGTTTATATTTGATTTTTTTAAACAATAATATTTTAATAAACAAACTTTTTTTTTTGAAGAATGGTAATTTTGAATATTATCTTTCTACAATGCCTTTGTTGTGAGGTTTCAAAGTACTACCGAATCGAACTTGTTGAATTTTTTCTTGCTGGATGTGTATAATTTTTTTAAATGCTTTCTGTACTAACTAAAAACTTTCGAATGAAAGCCGACTAATATTCATGGTGCTAATTTAAAAGTGCGTGTTTATAAAAATTAACAAAAATTGGCGTGACAAGATTTTATTTTCATACCTCTAAAATATCTCATTTAACTCAATTGTTTTTCAAAATTGTTCGGATTGTTCCTTTATACAGTAAGCTGATTAGGAATTAGATTCTTCCATCTCAAGTAGCTAATTTCAAAAGCATTATGTGAAGGGTATTATTTTAATTATTATTTAAGGAAGTACCTAAAGAAAATAAACGTGCTTAAGAAAAGGAGGGCATATCTTTTGTTACTCTTTGTTCTATTTATTGTGGTTTCAAAGAGAAATTAATAATGAAAATGTTTTGATGCATTTTGGTAGCTCTCTAACTGAATCTTCTAAGAAATAAAATTCAGTTGGAGTATGAGACTTCATATTAAAACTTATAGGCTGTACATTTTATATCAATTTTACCAAGGATGCACCGAAATGAGATAAGTGTGTGTTAAGAAAAGGAGGGTACATCTTTCGTTTCTCTTTGTTCTATTTACTGTGATTTCAAAGAGAAAGAAACAATGAAAATAATTTAATGCGTTTTGGTAGCTCTCTAACTGAATCTTATAAGAAATAAAATTCTGTTGGAGTATGAGACTTCATATTAAAACTTATAGGTTGTTCATTTGATATCAATTTTACCAAAAATTCTAGATACTTAAAAAAGTGTCGCATCTAAATATTTTTAAAAGTATCGCATCTAAATATTTTTAAAAGTATCGCATCTAAATACTTTTAAAACGTATCGCATCTAAATACTTTTAAAACGTATCGCATCAATAATCTTAAAAAACACAACGAAATGAATCTGATGACTCTTCCTTTATTTCCTACTGTATATAATTATATTGGTAACTAATCTCACGAAGCATGTTTAGTATTTCGGTGAAGCTCGGGTTTTGGCATATAGCGGATTGTTTTTTTTTTAATGAATTGTAATTACAAGAAGAATAATTTGAGTTTTTTTACTTTTTCTCTGGATGATATTCTTTTTGAAGATAAGATGAATGAACTGCCCATTGTTAAGGAACAAAGTATTAGGTTAATATTTGACGTATTAAACATTTTATTAATAAAGTATTTTGTCAATACGTAATAAGTAAAAATTCATCATTAGCATTTAATTCATGATAATTACTTAAGAAAAATCATTAACTTTTGAAAAATATTTAAAAGTGTTTTGTCAATACGTGACAGGTAGAAGTAAATCATTAGCATTTAATACATGATTGTTTCATAAGTAAAGTCATTAACTTTTAAAAAATATTTTAAAGTTTTTAACAACACGTGATAATTACATATGAAAAGTCATTAACTTTTAAAAAATATTTTAAAGTATTTAACAATATATGATAATTACCTATGAAAAATCATTAACTTTTCAAAAATGTTATATTTTTTATAGTAAAATATGCAAACAAAAAGATTAAAAAGCATTTTTGTATTACAATGTACTGTTCAGTATTGTTATTCAGATATTTGTTATACAAATAGGTGTCGCTTAAAAATTAAATAGATATTTTGATGTTATTAGATTCAATTAAAAACGATTATTTTCTTTTATGATAAATCCTTCTGAAAGAACGTTTATTATTATTTTAGATTTTTTTGAAGAATGCATTTTTAACTTTCTTCTTACAAACGTTTTTCAAGTATTATTTTGTCCTACTTTATTTCTTAATACTGGCTTTTAAAAAAGTACGTTTCAGGAATTTCATGACATTTTAATCAGTTTGAGCTTATTAATGCTTTCTAAAGAAGGTTCAGGTTGACGGGAAAATAATTTACTGTTATCTTGAGATTTCTTCTTTCTCCCAAAGTTCTGTGATTTAATTTTGGTAATTCGCTTTTTATTATCCTACATTATTTGTTATCATTAGGAATTGATTATTTATAGGTATTGTATTTATTAATAAGGCGTTATTTGTTGGTAGAATCTAATTCAATATTTCTTTTGCACTTTTTTTTCCAGGATTGTTTTTTTCTGTACTTGAGAAAATGAAATGTGATGCTTATCACCCCTAATTTTATTATCATGAAAATTCAGCTCAAATTTTTAACTAAAAATCAAATTTTACCCTGATTGGCTCATTTGCCTGAAAAGTTGCATCTTTTTCAGCATAAAAAACTTTTAAACAATTCATTGCAGTTAACGGATATCCGAAGTTTATAATTTAAACGTTCTATTGGCGAATTGTAAATTTTCAATGAACAAAGCACTTTATTAATTGCAATCGTGGATTTTAACAAGTCACAATGCTTTAAAAAACAAGAATAAATTAAATATTATCGCATGAGTTTACGCCGGATCTTACGGAATTAGGCGGTCGACTCTTCGTGATTGCCTTTATCTCCTCGTCGCAACCTTTCCGAGAATAAGTATTTCGAATGTTGATTTTAAAAGTTATGTCTATGAAATTCAATAATTTATTTCATTTTGTTCCTTTTCTATCAACCTATCATCCCCATATAAATAGCTTCTTTTCCAAATTCCTTCATTTCAAGATAAAAAATGCTCTAAATTAAAATAATAATAATGATAAATATTTGTCTAAACCACACTCTTATTAATGCATTAAATAGTGGAAAATTTCAAACTTAAATACTTTTTGATTTTTAAATTATCATTTTATAGTTATTATAAGTATTTCGTAATCGTATTATAGTCTTTTTGTCAAATTCATTACACAGTGATGACACTCGATTGGGATCAGTTTCATTAAATTAAACAACTAACGAATAATTTCCAGAAAAAGTTAGCATTGTGTTTTTACGCTGATATACCGAAACATTTAAGATAAGAAAATTCAATCTTATCAGGAATAGAATGAAAAATCAATTACAAAATTCCATGTTTATTAACGTAAAACAAATTAAAGTATGTAATAAACATATACGAGGGTATTTAAATCACACCAATAGAAAAATTTTAAATCAATTAGAATACTTGCAAAGATTATATCTGTACTTGAAGTATTAGAAAGTAACATAATCAAAATTCATGACAGTTCCTTTACTCTTAATACTTAACTTTCTCCTTTACTCTTAATCATTAACGTTCTATGCATAGTATTTTGACTATTTTCACTTGATGGAAAAGAAGTAAAATCCAAAAGAAAATCAAGAGTGTTCTAAGATCTATGCTACTTAACTGAAAAATCTCAGGTAAAGCAGCTCTCTCAGTGTACCAGCAAATAATGTTTGATTTGTACGTTATGTTCTAGCTTTTTTTCTTCTATAGGATTGTCTGCTTGTACGTCAGCTTATGAAATTTTAGATTATTTTATGAGATTTTTGGTTTTCCTAAGGAAACTTACGTTGTATTTGTATCTTTTATCTGACTTCATTTGCGGTTTTCTTATGAATATGTTTTAATTTTCACGGGGTAAAGTACTGGATAAAGCGTTTATGTTAAATTTGCACCCCAAATTTCTAATTTAAAACATATTTCCTAACCTTACGAGCTTATTAGCTTAAAAGAGGAATTTTTGATTATGAAGGAATTTCCCACAATTCATTGAAGTTAACAGAAATAAAAAGTAAATAATTTAAATTTTTTTAATAATATCACTGCCTCATTTTTTTCATTGATTAGATTAAATTGTACAATATACCTTCGTTTATTTCCATTTTCTTTGGCAATTATTCACCAAATGTGGAAACCTAACTAATCGTAAGATTCTTAGAAGACATTTAATCACTTTTTGAATGTTAGGGGTGATTTTGATGAGATATAAGAAAATTCTATATCGTACACTTAAATATTACCTTTTCATTGAAGAGATACTGAATTGACAAGTAATTAATTGCTATTTAACAAATAATATAAAAAAATTAATTCAATTCCTACTTGTGTCAATAAAAAAACTTTTATTTTAATTACATTTATTAAATAATTACAATTATTATAAAAAAGTTATCAAAAAATCATTAATTTTCGACAGAACTGAACTATTATTATTCACTATCACGTGAAAAATACCGAAATCCGCGTAATTTACCGATTTAGCTACTGCCTGTTGATTTCAATTTTCATTACAATCTGATAAAACTCTATTCAAATTATTAAAAATTAATTAAATTTAATTAATGAATTAATATTTGAAAAGGCTGTATTAACGTCAAGTGTCATCCACTACAAGTTAAAAAAATATTTTTAAGCTTGAGTGGATGAATAAAAAGTATCTTATTAATGATTGAAAATTCGAACAAGATATTTAAATATATATATGAAAAGTGTGAACTAATAGTAGGAATTGAAAAAGATACTGCTCAAAAAATACATAACAATCTATCCTTGAACCATCTTGTACAATGACCGAGTGTTGTTTATTATGTAGCTGATCACGCTTTCCATCCAGTACATATCCACGGTATCCCTTTCCTCCACAAATGCTCTATGGCTAAACTTTGAGAGAATTTAAATTTTAGATTTAAAATTACTACTTTTTAAAAAGTTTTGATAAATGAAGTCAATTCTTTATAAAGTTTATGATTCCAAACATAGTTTATTATCAGATATATTTAAAGAGGCAAGATATTAAAATTCTCCTGTTCTAACTTCCATCATATTCTACAAACGTTCAAAACTAAAAGAATATAAACGACTTTTTAAAAATACAATTTTATTAATGTAACAGAAAAAAAACAGAGATTTTTCATTGTAATTATTTTTATTATTTGATTTATATTTCATTATAATAAATTTAATAAATCTTGCGATCCTTTTTTTTCTTCAAATTTGTAGTCAAGTGATGATACCAGTATATATTAGATATTAGAATTGTATTAAATTAGTCGATTGACAGATCGTTAATTCCTAAAAATGTGAAGAAGGTACGTAATCATCAAGAGCACACAAGACAAAATTTCAAAATTCAAGCTCATCAAGAAATAAAGGAAAACTCGATTGCATAATTCCATCGTGACAAAATTAAAACAAGTCATGAAAAATAAAAGCGTATTCGTATATAAATTACTCCTTTAGAAGAAAGCTTTGATCGAAGAGAATGTGAAATAGTTATAAGTAATGATTAATCCATATTTACAGCACTTGTGAACAAAATTGTGTTCTGTAAATACTTAAAAATTCAATGAAAAAATTTCCGAGAGTTAAATTATTTATTCTTAACCCTCTAACAAAGATATATATATATATTTGGTATTTACAGAACACAATTTTGTTCACAAGTGCTCTTAATATGG
>JAOUZG010033074.1:5962270-5977269 GCA_026289955.1 Argiope argentata
ACACACACACACACACACACACACACACACACACACACACTGAAGTAACAAAAGTCATGGGATAGCAATATGTAAATATACAGATGGCAGTAGTATCGCAGCTAAAAAGTATAAATGCGCAGTTCGTTTTCCAGAGCTTTCATTTGTGTTCAAGTTATTCATGTGACAGGTTTTTCGTGATTTATGGCGGCACGACGAGAATTAACAGACTTTGAACATGGAATGTTAGTTGTAGCTAGACGCATGGGTCATTCCATTGCGGATATCGTTAGTGAATTCAACATTTTGAGATCCACAGTATCAAGAGTGTGCCGAGAGTATGAAATTTCAGGCATCACATCCAATCATGGACAGCGCAGTGGGTGACCACCTGCATTTAACGACCGAGACCGCCGACGTCTGTGTAGAATGGTCAGTGTTAATAGACACGCAACACTTCGTCAAATAACTGCAGGAATCAATGTGGGACGTACGAGGGACGTGCCCGATAGGACTGTGCGCGAAATTTGTCTTCCTTGGGCTATGACAGCAGAAGACCGACTCGAGTGCCTTTACTGACAGCACGACATTGCCTGCAGCGACTCTCCTGGGCAAGTGAGCATATCGACTGGTCCCTAGACCAGTGGAAAACCGTGGCGTGGTCAGATAAGTCACGATTTCAGTTGTTAGTAGCTGGTGGTAGAGTTCGAGTGTGGCGAAGACCCCACGAAGCCATGGACCCAAACTGTCAGCAAGGCACTGTTCAAGCTGGTGGTGGCTGCATAATGGTGTGGGCTGTTTTTACATGGCATGGACTCGGTCCTCTGGTGCAACTGAACCGATTATTGACTGGAAATGGTTATGTTCAGCTACTTGGAGATCACTTGCAGCCATTCATGGACTTCACGTACTCACACAACGATGGGATTTTTATGGATGATAATGCGCCATGTCACCGGGCTAGAACTGTTCGCGATTTGTTTGAAGAACATTCCGGACAATTCCAGCGCATGATCTGGCCACCTAGATCGCCCGATATGAATCCCATCGAGCATTTATGGCACATCATCGAAAGGTCCGTTCGTGCCCAAACTCCTGCACCATCCACACTTTCACAATTATGGACGTCTATACAGACAGCATGGCTCAATATTCCTGCAGAGGACTTCCAACGACTTGTGGACTCCATGACACGTCGAATTGTTGCACTTCGCCGGGCAAAAGGAGGAACGACACGATATTAACAGATTGAAGTGACAAAAGTCATCCCATGACTTTTGTCACTTCAGTGTATATATATATATATATATATATATCGTTGTTTTAAAGAAATCTCTGAAAAAGGAAGTAATTCGAGAGAAAGTTTTTGTTTAGATTCTCTTTGAGAAGAAAAGGTAAAAAGACCAATTGTCGAGTTTTAAACATTATGTCGTGCATTTATATTTGTCTATTATGAGGATGGGGAATACTTTCCGGTGATAAAAGAAATGCCTTTCTTTTATATGAAGCCTTCAATATTTATGTAAGTTAACAAATAAGTTTTTTTCCAAAACATTTTTATGTCTAGTAAAGAGATGAATTGTAAAAAAAAGACAATAATTTATAACAAGTACGTAGAGATTGTAAAATTCTCATGAGACTTTAGTTGTTAAGGTTTTTAAAATTTAGTTTATACTTCTCTTCGTCTAGTACCTCAAAAAATTATTACTCTTCACAGTGTCTAAATAAAAAGAAAAGAAAACTAAATAGTTAAAAAAGGCACTAAATAATATTTGTGGCTTTTTATTTATGGTATTGCCATTATTCAAAAAATATTCTCAAACAGAATGATAAGAAGAATCAATACGAAAGCAATGCAAATACTTTTGATATAATTGAGACTTATTGATTTTTATTTAGCTTTTCTGAATTGTAGCAAAATTATCTTCCAGTGAGTATAAAAGTTTTGGCACTCCTCTATTTCTGATAAGTACTGTTATTGATTTTCTGCTTAAACTGACCTTGTATGAAAGTCATTGCCAGATGCGTTAATAAAATTTATCGGGATGTTCATTAGTGTTCAATAATTTAGCGAAATTTAATAAATGAAGAAAATAAATGAATCGGCATAAGTGAAATCTATTTCATCGGCATGAAAACGGAGCTACGAAACACTCGATCCTATTGAAATGATTGTATATTTCCTTTGGGAAAAAAAGTTTAAAAAAATCAAACATTTACTAAACTTCGAAAATTACAAAAATTATCAAAAGTTAAAGAGCATTTAAAAGCTTGATTAGAGCATCGCAATGACGTTATGTAATTGGTATTCTGTGCCTGACATTTTATATTTCAATTCCCCTCCCTCCACACGATTTTAGCTTTTATTGATATATTCTTATCATCTCGCTTTGGGCTCTTCTTCATCAAATGCAAGCCACAACTTATCTATTTTTTAATTGGAATAATAATTTCAAAACAATAGAAGTTGGGAAGATAGTGGCTTTAGAAAAAGATGATTTTCCACTTTTATAATGGTACTTGTAAATCTCCTTTGAAATTCGGTTGAGCATCTTGCATTTAAATTGAAAATGCAATGCGTACATAAATACCAGGGGAAAGAAACACCGCTCATAGTGGTATATTTTTGCGCCGATGAGACCTAATTTAAAAAGGCTGAGCTTAAATGAATCCTTTTAGAAAAGTAAAATTCAATTAGGAACACTTCTAACGTCCGTTATTGAAAAAGTTCCTCATTTTTATATGTTTTATTGAAAGGGTTTGTTCGGATTTTTTCGATGTGGTAATGACTGATTCAACATATCCACTAGTTATTTTGAAGGAAATATTAAAGAAAACGACAAGGGAGGATGAGTACGTCTTGTGTGCCATTGCATTCGAACAGCTGCAACCGGAAGGGTTCAGACAGAAAAAAAAATGAAAGAAAAAAAAATCACGGAAGTTTCCAGGTGGCAGTTAAAAAAGTGCTCCCGGCTACGGATGATGACATGATAGATATAATGATTGTGAAAGATGTTAACATGTTATTATCCTACAGTTGTTGGACCTTTCTTGATTGGATATGGGGTAAAGAGGAGGGGAGGGGAGCTTCCGTTATAAGCCCATTGTTGATTGAAAAGACAACGTGTCAAAGAATTTCCGCCTGGATTCATCAAATATCCGTATCCTACCGTATCTAGTATCCGTACCTCTGAATCTGTCACTGAACTCGAGGTCTCTTCTGATGCTTTTGTTGTCCAGCGTATATATTTGACGAATGAAACTTCAAATTAAAGTAAACTTAAAATATTTTTAGTTGAAAATATAGGTATATAAACGGTTGGAGAGCTTCATAAAAAGATAGTTGAAATGTTAATACTTTTACTCTTTACTGATTATATGGAAGAATTGGTATTAAAATGATCGCTACTCACTCATTTCGTAATTAACCAGCAAACCTGTTTGATTATCATTTTTATTTTTGATGGATCATCAAGACATTTAATTTAAAGAAAAATACACATTTTCTTTTAATTCGAATCTTCACAAAAGAGTGGCAAAATATGTTTGGTTCTGCATGAGAATAAATTTCTATTAAAAAAATAAACTATATAAACTAGAGATTTATCTCAATAATGCTTCAGTCAGTTTAAACAAAATTTATTTGCAATCCAATTTTGGTTAAGTATTCTTCTTGTGACTCTCCAAGTTTCGAGGCATATTTTTATGAAATAAATCCTTTATAATTGTAGAAATAAAATCTTAATAATGTGCCAGTCAGTTTAAACAGAATTTATTTGCAACCAAATTTGGTTATAATTCTTCTTGTGATTTCCCAGCTTTAGAGGCATAAATTTATAAAATAAAGCCGTTATGATGGTAGAAATAAAAACAACAATTCGGTACAAAATTTATTTAACTCTTTAGTACTTTTTCGTTTTTAACATTTCTTTATAAAGCCTAGACTGACATTTCATTGAACGAAATTTTTGTAGGCAATCATGAACATATTTGCTTACAACTGGTTATTATCTAAAACTGCTTGTCAATAAATGTAACATATACAACTATTTCCATTAGCTAGTTTTGGAAATTCTGAGCATGAAAAGAGTTTTCAATTCCTACTATTAGTTTACATTATCACTATGTATATATATATCTTGTTCAAGCTTTCAATCGTTAATAAAATACTTTTTTATTCAGCCACTCAAGTTCAAATACATTTTTTGAACTTGTAGTGATGACGATGTTCATACAGTTTTTCCAAATATTAATTAATTAATTTTTAATACTTTAAATAGACTTTTAACAGTTTTTAATGAAAATTGAAATCGACAGGCTATAGCTGAACAGGTACAATGCAAGGATTTCAATATTTTTCAAGTGAAGGTAAAGAATACGAGTTCAGTTCTGGCGAAAGTCAATAATTTTTTGATAAATTATTTATATTAATAGTAATTATTTAATAAAAAATAACTAAAATGAAAGTTTTCTTTGTTGACCCAAATAGGAATTGTTTTTGATTTTTTTTTAAATATTACTTGGTATTATTAGGTGACATACTTACAAAAAGAAATTCCCAATATTTTTTTCTGAATTAATGAAGAAGGCATTTTAGAACTTTTGAAGACACTGAAACTTCCAGGTATCGAGGTAGGTTCCAGGTATCGAGGTAGGAACTTTTGAAGACACTTTTTCCAGGTATCGAGTTTAGGTTTACGCATTCCTGCTTGTATTCAATAATGAAAATTACCGAGAATCACAAAGAAAAGCAGGATGTGAATGAAAAGAAATAAAAGTTTGTTCTCTGCGAAAAATAAAAGAAAGCAAGAAAGAAAACCCTCTCACGTCGCCAACAACAAAAAGAAGTTCATTATGATAGTGCTTCCCTTTTCTGTGTGTACTCTGAAAGTACTTAAAATGAAATAGGTCAGAAGCTAGCCGTTTTTTACTTCATTTTCTGGACTCATGTTTTGTTGCTGTTTGATTTGTCAGGTGTTCTGAGCATCGAAGCGTAAAAAATACAGCTTTGGCTGTGCAGTCGCAAAACGACAGCTGCACTGGCGTTTCAGCAACAGCTTGCTCGCTGAATTGAGTTTCGTGCAGCAACTTCATGTAAGCCGATCACGCATGTTCTGATGTAATCGCAGATCCTGACTCTAAATGTCACAAATGATCCGGAAAAGGAAATTCGAGCTGTTAATTTTCTATAACCTGAGGTAGCTTAGCATAGTTATTCGCTTATAATAAATAAGATTTAACATTAAACGCAATGATTTTACTGTTTGATTCCAAAGTTGCTTTTGTTTGCCAGAGCACCTGACAAACAAAAACTTTTTTGCATTCCACATGTTGTGCTTTCGTCCTTTTTGAAATATACTTACTTATAATATAAGGTAACACTTACATATTGCAGCATTAACAAAGATAAGGAAATCGATAAAGTATCCATTCGTTCGTGCCACTCGTTTCTGATGACACATTTTGGAAATTAAACTTTACAAGTGAATATTCTTTCATAAAAATACAGAAATGCTACAGTTAATATGAACAAGAGATCCAAATATGTTTTAAATATACATTGTTGGTATACATCTAGAAACTGTCCAATTACTAAAGTAAATTTTTTTTATTGCTTCTCAATAAACATCTATATTTAATGGTGATAATAACACATATTTTGTTTATTACTTTTTATCTCATTAGTCATTTTAAATAATACTTAAACTAATATACGATGTTGTCTTCTTGAAATGGAACTGAAATGTTCAATATGTCTACTTGTTTAAACGTATTTTAGTAAAGAAAAATGTGTGCCAATAGATACAGCATAACCCAAATGACTCGCTTTTGAAATATAGAATGTTAGTCAATGGAATAAAAGTTTTTATAAATAAAAATATTAGCAAAATTAACAATTTAAAAAAAAAACAGGTTTCAGTTAAAAGTAAGAATGTATGAATTTTTGACCCTACTAATTTCTAAAATTTGTTTTTATTAAACTGTTTAAAAGTCGATTTTTAAATGAATGATTTTTTTTTCAAAAAAAAAAAAAGCTTAACTTTTTAGCCACATAAACTTTTAAATTCTTCATATGTCTAATTATTATTAACAACAACAAAACCAAAAATACTAATCTGTCCAAATCCAAAAAACAGAGCCTTTAATCTTAAACCTTCTTTCAAAACTGAATATGCATTTGCAGAGTCAGATCACATGCGTGACGAAACCACAACTGAGCTTCAATTCATAGAATGTTTTGACCTGAATAGAGGGATATACGAGTAAGAACTCAATCGTCTGCACTTCTCCGAAGCGAAACTGGAACCTTGACCTTAAACTTCCTTTATCCTCATGTTCCATTTCTAAAGAGGGGAGTGAAAAATGTACGAAATGGCCTATCATGAAAATGAGCTTTTAAGTCGGAAAAGCGAACTACAACAAAAAATATATTAAAAAAGGAAAAGCCATTCGTTCTTTCGGAAATAATGTTTCCTAGAAGGGAGAAAAAGAGAGACCATTTTTTTTTCGGAAAACCGTTTTTCGTGCGAACTCATCATAAGTCACAATAGTTGTGGTCACTTATACGGTGCTGTTTATTCAGGTGAATCAAAGTGACAAGTATCAGTACGTCATGGTAAAGTGCTGTTTGGAAATGAAAGAGGAAGAGATGTAAACAAAACAAAAAACAAAAGTGAGAAACTCGGAAATACATCGAAAAATTATTTATGTCTGAGAAAGTGGAAAAAGAATTTCGTTCACTTCCATTGAGACATCTCGTTGCAGTTGAAGTTGTGAACTAATAAGTTTCTGAGCAGCATAGTTAAAACTTGAATTTGGAAACTGAATGTATTAAGAAATTCCCAGGTGTATATAAGTAGAAAGATGGTTATTTTTCTTTTAGGTAAATGCCTGAGAAGATTTTTATATAATCAGTGGTGAGTACCTTCTCAACTTATTAATATCTACTTCTGGTTGTTTTTTTAAATTTACACGCATTTACATCTATAAATGGTAATAATTTTGGATATTAAAACGTGTACATTTTTACTTAATTCCAGAAACTATAAGTTATCTTAGTTTTTCGGCGAGACTTTCACTTTGGTAAGTGTAAAATATGCGTTAATAAATTAGATATATCATAAATATAAGCTTACATTATCTTATGAAATAATATTGATTTCTTATAATAAAAAGTCTCCCCCTCTCACAAACTTACATAAAATAAATCATCCTAACTTCCCTCTTAAAGAGAGGTTTTCTGAAAATAAGACAAAAACGTTTTGTTAATGGTTTAAAATTATTATTTAATATCAAAGAAAAAAAACACGTTCTATTGTTTGCGGCTAACGGTAAAAAAAATCGATATTATTATTCTGAATGGTTTCAAGTTACCCAGGTGCATTGATGACGGATCGCAGTTGTAAAGAATATCATTACACGCATCAGGGATATTGTTCAGCTCAAATCAATGTCAATTATTCTTTTTAAAGCCTCTAATCCTTACACAATTGATCCGAGATCACTAGTATGGTTGGATCAATTTTCACACGCCCATGTCATAAAGCGCAGTGGTCGTGCCGTGCCTATTTTATGAATATTTATATGTTATGACGAAGAAAATATTATTTTGTTATCGCTTTTATGTATTTGGCTTTTTAATTAATTTTTTATATGTTACATAATGGAACTAAGTTAATAAGAATCAAAATTTTGATAAAACGTTACAATAGATTAAAAACTGAATATGCATAACTTAAGAAAGAAACATAAAGTGAGCGAATGATTGATTAAAAAGCAATAGAACAGAGGAAAGATGAAGTTTTTAAAGTTAGACCAATTCTGTATTTAATGACTCTTATTTAATCAGACTCTTTTATAGACGTTTGGAATAAAGTTATTTCAATCTTTTTTTCCCTTCAATTTATAAATAATCGCTAAATTTATTATAATAGAAAATATTTCAGATTCATAACAAAAAAAAAGTTTCTAAATTGATTGTTAATATCATTAAATGTGAGGTTAGAAAAGCTTTTTCTTTCCTTTCTATTATTCAGAAATTTCTTTTTTATTGTTTTTTTGGTGAATGTGTAGTTTTTATTTGTTGTTCAAAGCAAAACATAAAAAAAAATTGCTTGTTGATCCGGATGATTCATCCCAGACGGCTTTCAGAGAGTGAATCACCAAGTCTTACGCAACGTCTAAACTTTTTTTACAGATCAATAATTGAAACTCTGAAGCGACTGATTTCTACACAAAACAGAAAGATTTCATTTGAATTTCGTAAATAATATACGGGAAACTGAGTAAAATTACTACCTAAATATTTTAAACTGCGAAAAGGTACTGATCAGTCATCAAAATGAAAAATTCTTCGAATCGAAATACATGGTCTGGAAGAACTCCCCCGCCAAATAAGGATGAAAAATGATAGCTTTCATATAACTGCAGTTTTTGCTAAAGCCTTTGCTCTTAATCGTGACCTGAAAGCTTTGTTGTAAATTATAGTATTCTAGGAAGGCAGAATCAGAAATGAGTAGTTCGAAGAGAGTTCTTGGAAATAAAATTTCTTGACTGAATATTCCCTATTGTTATTTCTGACATGATACTGTGCTAAGCAATCCGCTTCTGGTCCACAATTAATAATTTTCCCGAATTAAATATTTGACTTATTTAATTGATTGGGTAAAGATAAAACTTTCTTATGTTTCATTTATTCTCGATGGAATCCACTCGCTTTTTTTGCCATATTTGTATTATTTTATTTTTTTATATTTTATTCCTTTTTTAAATGGTGAATAGCATTTTGCTTCATTAAGAAATTACTGAAAACGATACAAAAATGATTGATTTGAAGTATTTTCTTCGTATTAAATAGCGGCAAAACTTAAAGGATAATTCCATATTCCCAAATTTTCTTTCTGATACTAAAAAATTCGTTCAGTTTTTAAATTATTATAGTTTATCATAATGGATGCATAAGCTTTCATTTGTGTCTCTGAAATTGTTTGTTGTAATATTCGTAAAAATAATAATATACTTCTATTATAGACAATAGAAACATTAAAATGTCGAACCTTTTATAAGATAAAAGGATTTATGTCTTTGGATTTATATTTGCTAAAAATGTGTACAACTTTTAAAACTTTTCAAGAATAATTTATTTACAAAATGTTAGCTTAATCTCATACTTTTTCATATTCTTCAATCTTCAATTATCGGGAGATTAAAGATTTTCCAGTCATTTACATATTTAAAGAACAGAAGTTATCAGAATAAGAGTTTCCAGCTATAACTCATAAGATTTTAAAACTGAAATGTTTTCTGATCAATGGAATTCTCTCTTTTTTCTTTTAAAACTGGTTCCAAAAAAAGTAATTGGACATACTATCAAATATCTGAGACTTACTATGGATTTAATAAACCATCATTAAGTAAACAATGCATTAAGCAGCAAATCGTCCTCTATCCAGCATTCTAATTTGTTCATTTATTGAACTAATTGCTCTTCTTTATTCATGATGCATGATTTTAGCATGAATTTGTTTCAATAGAACAAAGAAAGCATAACGCTATCACATATCCATAAAAGGGAACAGCGCGCGTCAGTTCAAAAGGTAAATTTCAAAATAAAAATAACAAATGCAAACTTTCTATCTGTGAAACGAATGCTGCTGTCGTTCCAAATGACTGGCTACCATCAAGTAAATTTGGAAGGACAGTTTGGTTATTTTTTTCTCTCCCTCTCTTATTTTTATATTTCTACTTACGGTTCCCAGAATTGCAAATACCCTCTTCCTATTGTTATTACCTTCTTTTTGCTCTTTCTTGAGCGCCAGAGAACAAAAGAAAGATGCGTTTTTGTTTTAGGCCTGGGGAAGCAATTATTCACGTTTAAATATAAAAATTTTTATAACAAAGGAATCGTCATGAGCCCAGCAAATTTCTGAACCGCCCATTTTGAACATGGGAAAACTTCTTCCGTCGGAAAAAGAATTACTATAAATTTAATTTTTAATTTTAAATTAGTGCTATAATTTTAACTTGTTAATATTATGCTAGGACGTTCATTTTCAAAATTTTCTTTTAATTATATAAAAACTGAGACATTTATATCTTTTATTAATAGTAGGAATGTTTATTCAATTATTGGTCAAAATATTAAAGGTTTGACAATGTATTTTTTGTTTTATTTTCACATTAAATATTCCTTGCTTATTCAGCTAATACTAAAATAAAAAAATTGTTATTTTTTTCAACTACAATGGTACATTTAAGAAAAATTACTAATATTTGAATTAAAATGTGTAGAGACAGGCTCTTCTCCATATGTATATCTTTGATGGAATACATTAACTGTCATGAGTAAACATTGATGAAAGGAAACTTGGTGTTCAGTCTTTTGGTCATTGTTGAAAACTTAGAAATGAATAATTCAAAATAGAGTTTTCATCTTAATAATCACATGTTTGTGTTTTATACCTGCTTCTGCTGTGCATCTGTAATGTGTGACTGAACTTTGTCAAATTCAAAATTCCGATGGCACAATAAATGATGATAAAAATATTGATTATTTATAAAATGTCTTTCTGTCTGTTTCTGTGACTTTAAAAGGTTCTTTAAAATCGTGGAATAAATCAGTTTTTTGAAATTGCTTCTTTAATAATTTCTCTTTTTTCTATCTTTTCTTAGGTCCAGTTTCGATGTCAAGTGATTTTAACCCTTGTGATCAGGAGTTTCCTGTGAGAGCATGATAGCTTTCAAATTATCTCTCATGGCGTAACTCCTGATTAGCATGGGGAAGAGGCAACCTCATTAAAAAGAATACGAAGTTGCTGACGAAACATCCTGGGACAGAAAGATCCTGAGGAACATGCAGAAAAATCATCAAATTTATAGTTAGAAGCAGAGAGCCAAAAATTTCAATCAAAAGAAGTATTTGTCTATGGATTTTATTGAACTTTAAAGGCATAGAATTATAAGAATTATTAAAAGAGACTTATAAGATTTACTAATTTATAAAATTTATTTTAAACTCACATACTATGTATATTAAACTTTTGATTTGTTGAAAATAAAAGTAAAACTGTAATTAATGTTCATACAGAGTATTTGGACAGTAACATTTACGGATCAGTATTGACTGTTAATATGACAACATCGAAGTTAATAAAAACACAATTTTTTAAATACATTTTTTGTTCTGTTTTTATTTGTGCTACTTACTCAATTTTAAATTTTATTTTAATCTTCGATAATATTACATTTAGATAACTTAATGTGGGGAAATTACTACCTTATACTGCCTTACGGTTTCTGACTATTTACTAAACTATACCTGAATTGCAAAGTAATTTTGTTCAGAAAATATCTTTCTTCCTAAAATCGAAATAGATGGTTTCCAATTTTAATATTTTAAGAAATTCTCCTCATTTTATGGCGTTAATTTTTCTTCATGTCCTATAATTTAATTTTCTCTCAATGTAAAATGGTGGCAAAAATTAATACTTGTAATAAAACTATCTATATGGACAGCATGAATTTTAAAACACTATTGGGGTAATAAATTTATTTACAACAACGTGAAACAAATGAATGAAATGAAAATATAGTATTTTCAATTTGTTATATATACATACAGATATACATTCAATTTGTTATATATACATAAAATCTACATCTGCAAGCATAAAATATTCAATTATTTTCATGTAATATTTATCGATATCAACTTTTTCGATAAGAAGACAAAGTATTACAAGCGAAGAAAATGGACAGTGAAACTCTGATAAAAATTCATGTTTAAGAGCCCAAAGGAACATCAGTTTTCTTTTGGACCATTTGAATTTTAACTCTGTCCGCAAGATCTGATGTGAAGTCTTTACATTAAAACTGCAAATGTCTATCGAATTTCCAATGAGATTTTTATTCTAGAAGTTTGACCTTCCGCGTGCAAGATTATAGCTTAAAAACACAACGCCATGCTTGGATGAAATTTTGATGTGCTTGAAATTTTGGACAAATCCTTTAAGGAGCAGTGATTGTCTTTGAAAGGAAATGTTGTCACAATCGGACAAAAGGAAATACATATTCGCTGAAGCTTAACTTAAAAGGTATTCACAATTTAACCAGCAGTGTGGTTGTACCTGTAGAAGAAATTATCAAATCAAAAGTGTGAAAGTTTTCTATCGAAACTTTGCTATTGTTTATTGCTTCAAAGTGTTCTATTGTAGATATCGAATTGGGCTTTAAAAGTGATTTTCCTTCACGAGGCCAGCAAAAAAATGAAGGAAAATTAAATCACTGAATGAGATTATGCGAGATTTTAAATTCTACTAAATATGGTAATAATTTTAAAATTGGATGAAAAAATCATAAAATTATATATTTTTTATTAAAAAATCATGCAACTAAATAATATTTCATTATAGAATTTATACTATTATTCTGTAAATGCTTCTGCAAATTTGTTTATCTGCCTTTGAATCACTCAGTATTCTTAAATGAAAACTTTTAGAAATTCTAAATGGGTGCGTTTTAGTTATGAAAGAATAAAATTTTGAACCCTAATTTCCTACTAGGTTAAGTAGACAACTAAAATTTTTTCCCTCGCTTATTGATGCTGAAGCATCATTCAATACATTATTGAAATAAAGCTTTGTTAGTAAAAGGGATTTCATAAATGTAATTTAACAATAGTTGATTAATTGTTTCTCTTTGACATCAGGATTGTTCGAAGACTCTCCGGAAATCCAGTTTTGGTGATTGTAATTTCGAAGACCTTCTCCAAGAGAGTGGGCAACTATAACTTCTTTTCATTCTGTAAAAGAAATTAACTTTAATATATGCCAGTAAATTTATACTTCTTCCTTTCATTTAACATATCTATTCAATTTGGAAAGGTTATGTCATCCTGACGTCAGAGGGGATAGGTTAAGCGATTGTAATTCTTTCGTTTTTTGTTTCTTAGTAAGAAGAACAAACTACAATATACATATAAGGTTTTACCCGTTTACCATTGAATCTAAATTTTGGTCCACTCTACAAACGTGACGACATATCAGATTTCATTCATTTTTCTCATAATGTTTTTGAATTATCATATTTAAATGTTTTAGGTTGTACTGACTCATAAAGAGATATCGCTTCAAATCTGATAAATATCTTAATCTTCAGAAAGAAAATCAGCATCTTATTAAAAAAATCCTTCATTGGTTTGTTACGATTTTTATGTATCAAACGGACATAATTTAAAAGACATTTTTCTTAGAGTTTTAAGACTGGAGATTCATAAAAATCTCGTGGTTGAAATTTTCTTAAATATTGATACTTTTGCATATAAAAAAATACAACGGAATCGAAATTGTTTTTGTTGAGTCAATACGTAGGTGTAAGCAAATTTACAAACACTAAATGTAATTTTTGAAGTAAATTTAATAAGTTGAAACCGAAAGAATGTATGGTGCTTGCTGTAAATGACAGCGAAAAAAACAAAAACACCAGTATTTTCAACCTTAAAATATGCTCAAATTATCGACAGATAACATTCTCTATAAGAGAAAAAAGTTATAATTTCCTATTTTAAATAAGCTGAAAAAAAAACATTATTTTTACTTAGTTTATTAAAATATTTGCTAAGTTGAAAAAAATGAAAATTTGATTATCTTATTTTCAATAGAATTTGTATATATAATTTCGAAAAATCAGTATTAAATTAAAACTCTCATATTATACTGGGCATTAGTATTTTTTAACCAAGGAGGTTTTATAAAAATTGCAGTTAGTAATTAAATACTTATATAAAGATTGTGAATAAAAATTCATATAAGCTTATTTTTCTATCAGTTCTGATACTAATCAATCAACAGGGTGCAAAATTTATGTTTAATTCTCAAATGTTTCAAAAAATCAAAGCATCATTATTATTGCTTTTTTTAATTCCTACTATTAGTTCACACTCTCCATATATATATATATATATATATATATATATATATATCCTGTTGAAACTCTCACCCGTGAATAAAACCCGCAAGATCATTCAAAGATCAAACACATTTTTCAAAACTTGTAGTAGATGACATTTGATATTAATACAGTTTTTTTTTTAATATTAATTCTTTAAAAATAAAATTAATGTATAATATTTTTATATAGGAATAGTTTAGTTTTAAACCAACAGATGACGCCACCAAACTTCTGCTCAATTCCTTCTATTAGTTCACACTCTCCCTACACACACACATATATATACATATATTGTTGAAATTTTCAATCGTTAATAAAACAATCGTGAATTAAATTAAATTAATTTTTAATGCTCTAAATAGAGTTTTAGCAGTTTGTAATGAAAATTGTATTCAACAGGCAGTAACTCAATCGGTAAAATGCAAGGATTTCTGTATTTTTAACGTGAAGGTGAAAAATATGAGATCAATTCTTGGAAAAATCATTACGTTTTTCTTTGTTTATTTTAAGTAGGAATCTAGTTAAAAAATTTTTTCTATTACTTGTTAATGATTTTTTTGCAGTTACTGTAGAAAAAATATGCGAGAATATTTTATTATAGTTTGTCCAGTAAATAACATGCTACAGAACTCCCAACACCTCCTATTATATCTTGATCACTCTATATTTAATCCTAGCATGTGAAGTAAAACACTTTGTTACTAGGAGAAGGTGTGCACCAGCCAAAAAGTTTTGAATGCCTTTTCGCTCGCCATAACATTCCGAAAAATTGATATTTTGAATTATATCTGTTTTGTCGGTGAAAACGATGATTACCAAACAAAATCGATGGAATAAATGCGGGTTTAATGCCCAACACTTAATTCTTTTGAAATATCTCTAACAGAGTCTATACGCATGATAACTGAATAAGTTAGATTGTTGACGAAATTTGGAATCTCTATCTAACGAATTAATTGGGTTTTTTTCTTTTTGTATATAAAAAAGACAATGAGCTATATAAATAAAATGCAGTCTTGATCTGTATCGAATTTTGGGCCATAGAGAAGACAAAAACAGCACAATTTTGAAAC
>JAOUZG010033074.1:5993206-6061926 GCA_026289955.1 Argiope argentata
TATATATATATATATATATATTTCAGAAGCATTGTTCATTTTCAAGAAAATTGACTAATCGAGAAAACATTTTATGAATTTTTATATTTAGTTATTTCACTTTATTAAGTATTATTTTGCCAATATTATCTAGTAGTAAGCAGTTATAAATTATTATAACCCTGTCTATTAGTTTATTTTTGTAGTAATTGAAATATTTTATAAATATAAAAAAAATCCAAAAGATTAAGAATTTTGTGAAATTCGAACCAAATGCAATGCAGTTAAAAACGTATTTTTCGTTAAGGTTGAATTAATTATTTCCATGACCATGCTATAATAAATGTAGGTGATTTACTGCTACTTCCTGTATTTCTATCTGAACTCTAAAATCCAGACTAAAATATATTCATATTTTTTTTAAAATTAGATTCCAGTGCCATCAAATCTCAAGAGTTTCATAAAAGTAGATTCAAATGCTATCAGTCTTTTGATGGTCAATAAAAATAACTGAAAACTTATGCCTACAAATATCTTAGAAAATTTTTAATAATGTGAGGAAAACTAAGTTCAGTATTTGAATGAAAAAGAAAATTGAGAGAATGAAGAATTTTACTGGAATAATTGATATTTAATTGCTTTTAATTTAACGTAGAATGAGTTGTTTTGAAGTTAAATTAGAGGAATTGTGTTTGCCCCCTAGACAGAATTGTCTTGTTCTACCGTCGGTAATTCTGTGTCGTCACCTCTGGTTATTTATTCGAAATTCTAATGAAGTTAATGCTTTTAATATAACTGGTGCACTAAATAAGTATTTCGTAGTTATTTTTACGTCCATGGATTGGCTTATTATTACTTTTAAATTTTAATATCATCAATTTTAAAACCAACCTATAGGAGAATTTCGTTATTCTCTTCATTCATGACCAATTCAGGAACAAACTCTATAGAAGCACTCTAGTTTAACTTAGCAAAAGAAGCGTTACTTTTTGTTAACATCAGTCACTTGAGACAATTCCTATAAAAGAAACATTGAATACGGTGCAAAAAGGTTGTAGTTAAAAACAATTTCAAAAGGTTCCAGCGAAAACCATACATCCTGGTATAAATTCTACAAATTTTATGTTTAAGTTATGTAAAATTATGCAGATCATTCAATTTTTAATGCATATATTTTTACTAGAATGATAAAGTAAGTATATTTACAACAGAATATTTTAATAATCCAAGACATATGCAATAGACTTTTTTTTAAGATCATTGTTTCTGTAGAATACTATATTCTTTACAGCAGGATATTCGTAAGCACAATGTAAATGATATTAAAGAAAAAGATAGTAATTTATGAAGACTGACTTTTCTTTAAGGAACAAATAATAATGTAGTTTATAAATTAAAAAATACGAAAATTAGCTTCTTTAAGCATTGTAGTATACTTAAAACTTTTTGCTTCTTACCATATGTGTCAAAAATTCATAACATTTACAGTGACGTTTCTTTATACTATCCAATAAAACATCATATAAAATTATGTTGTAAAAACATAGATAAGAGAGACAACAAACAAGAAAATCACTCAAATATATTTAATCCTTGGTTTCCAAAGCTATGAATCATATAAATTATCTAGTATACAACCATTTTTGCTGAACTACACAGCAACCGGGATCAGATGAAAAAGTCATAAAGGTAGCCTTTCATATAGACTACCAAAAACTGATAATGAAAAATGGACAAGGCTTGAATATTTTTTTTTCAATGGAGCAAATTTAAAAAGCATTTTCCTTCTTTGAAAGTTTTTATAAAACCTGAGATACTTCTAAATACTGAAGTTTGTGCCTTGATACAACACTACACAACAGGGATGAGTTAGGTAACCAAACAAATATATTTAAAGTACAGCATCTCCAGGCCCATTTTAAGAAAATTTACATCAATATCTATTCAATCGCAAAATCTTACTAAAATGCTCATAAACATTTATATGAGATCAACATATTGCAAGATCATAACTAAAACTAAAAACAACCATAGTTCCTACAATTATATGTATTAAATTTCAAAGTAAAATATTTACTAAAGAAATTGGTGATGGTTTAATAGTTGCACATATTTTAATCAACGAGATAAAAGATATTTTTTACAAAAAATATAAATAAAGGCGCAGATTTTAACTATACAAAGTGTACTTTACTATAATGCAATTTTTCATGGAAGCATTTTTATAAATGCCTTTGACAAACTGACTTAAGAAACGATATTAAAATAGTTAATGAAAAAGAGTAACACAAATAAAGAGAAAGGAAAACAGGAGAAGAGAAAAACTTTAGAATAATGAAATCAAATACATACATTTTCTTTTTCAACAATACATGCAATATCCAAGAGTTCATTATTCAAAATTATTAAAAAGTGAGATCAAAATATCATTGACTTTCATTCAAAATAAAGAAAAAATATAGAAAGCTAGAGAAATATGATATGGATTTATTTAAACTTGGTAAATTAAAGACACGTGTAAAACGTGAAAGTCAATTGATACATCATTTGAACGTTTTTGACATTGGACGTTAATTATTGATTAAAAAAATTAACTACTCTGAAAAGAACCATGATAACAATCAAAAGGAAAAATGAAGTTAATGTAATTTTTTAAATATTAGTCTAGCATACAATTTTGAAAGAGATCCTTTAGAATTATGACGTCAGATTTTTTTTGTCATAAATTTTAAATATTAGTGGAAACGAATAATGGAAATTACTTATGCCATGATTTTTTGTTAACTTTTAAAAACTTTAAAGTTAATAAATAATAAATTATCAAATTAACGAGCAGCTAAAAATTTGAGTTAATTAATTTCGAATTTTCAGTACTAACATTTTAAGTTTTCAAATGTTATATAATTATTTTGTATTGTGTAATATTTCTCACAATAATTATTTCAGTATATTTATTATATAACATTTTAAAATGATTTAGCAATATATGTTCTGGAGTAATAAATTCTTTGATAGATAAATTTTTTCTTGTTCATAAAAGAACAGTCATTAAAAAATTAGATAAAAAAAGAAGTATTTTTGGTCTTTAATTTCTTAAAACGAAAGACCCATAAAATTGAATATAAAATATTTCTCAATTTTTTATAAATAAAACAAATTAAATACAAAAGATACCATTCTTATCACACATAATCACAGACGAAATTCAAAAGAACACCTTCATAAAACTTTACATAACTCATACTAAAATATATCAAGACACTTTTAGGGAGAATCGAGCCTTCAAAAGATAAACCATCTGTAATGTAAAAAAAAAGTATAACAAAATTCAAAAAGACAATAGATACATTTCGTCAAATGAAATATTTTAGCAATGACATTTGTACTTCAACAAAACTGAAATTCAGGAGCATCTTGAAGTTATTTTATAATAAAGATGTTTGAGCAATTTTCTGATGAAAAAAGGTCTAATATTAGTGCATGCCTAGTATAGAATTTTTTTTAGAAATACCACAAATGGTTTTTTAATTCAACTGATGTCAAGCTCAATACATTCAGTAGCAAAGACATATTTAAATATTATAGAACATTTTAATTTGTAGTTCAATGTTGATAAAAAAAATCTAAAAAGTGCATCAAACTATTACAATACCCAGAGAACATAATTAAAAATGAAATAAAAATATCATAGATCATAATTTTGTTTCAAATAGATAAATGCAACTACAGAAATAAGAAAAAAAATCTGAAAGTAGCATCGATCTGTGAAAAATGTAATTTAAATATTTTTTTCTATAAATCTTTTATTGTTGCGAAAACTACAAATGTAAGACGTACCAGAACAGATTTTCTTTATTTTAAGATAGAAAAAAAAATGCCAAAAAATCAAAATTAATTCCTTGTCTTTTCAAGGTTTTAATAAATTAAGAATAATAAATCTAATATATATCAGTTCTTAAATGTAATTTTAAAATAAATTAATTCATATAAAGCATTTTAATGTTTTAAAAAAGAAAGAAAATGGACGTTGAAGAAATTAAACGAAGAGCAGATTCTCTTCTTTATCTTACAAAAACATAAGAGTTAAAAAAACAACTAAATGATACTGGAAAAAAGTAAATATATAACACAAAATTTAAACATTATTTATTTTTCCAAAGGAATTAAGGACACTTCTCACATATCTTACATAGCTTTATATTCTAAGGAAGTAATAAATTACATGCATAAGAATCCTTATTGCAACCAGCTTTTCAACAAGGAGTACATCTAAAGTTCTCAGGAAAATTGATGGAAACTTTCGTTAAATATGTTTCATTTAAAATAAATTTGAAAGAGGATAATATAGGTCTTTTTTAATATACAGAACGAATTGTATATATTAAATAAAGGTTAATGCATATTAATGCTGTATTGATACTTTTATTTCCAATAACTGTATATGACCTCAGATATATAAAACTGCAAAATAATAAAAATATTTAAAATTGGTTACATTTAGCCTAATTTATAGATAATGAAATTAAAATCAATTAATAATCAAATTCTTCAACAAATAAAGGTAATAAAAATCGCAATTACAAAAATTTTGAAAATGTTTTACATTTTTATTTCTTTAGAAGACTAGAATATATCAGTAAAAAAATCTTTCAAATTTCAAACAAATAGGTCTTTAGGAAACATTTTTTTATTTAAAATTATTTAATGTGTATTAAGCATACTCTCAGACATTAAATGAAAGAATCACAAAATATAGAATAATACATCCTAAGAATAACATCACAACGTCACATCAGATTACAATATCACAGATCTAATATTGTACAATGAATACTGCAGCACCAGTGGCTTCTAGGTTATGTTATACATAACCTAAACATATTTTTGACAAAAATACATACACATTATATTAAGAGTATGATTTCACTCACAATAACAAAGAAATTCATTTACTTCTACAGCAAAGAGATGAAATGTAAGCTTTCAACCATAAAATACATTAAATGATTCAAAAGTAGTAGCTCTGAAAGGCGAGTTATCAATAGTTTTCACTTTTAATGCAGCCTTTTCGCCTCTTATCGAAATATTAACCATGTTATTGACTGAAGTACATCTAAAGACGTAAGAAGCTATATACACATGATGATTCAAATATAAATATCAAGTCCCAAATCACATTACAAATACAAATCCAGTTAATGACTAATTATACATCTCGGACACAAATAAAAATTTTGGATAATTGAGAGTCATGCCAATAACCAACTAATAACAAAATCTAAAAATCTTTCAAAAATTAAAAAAAAACAATAAAATTCACATCTACAAAGTATTGCTTTTTCGTTAATAACTTAAAAACATATAAACACTGTCCATACATAAATTTTGAACATAGATCTAAGTTACACCGGGAATTGTAGAGAAAGAAGAAAAGCTCCAAATAACGTACAAAATAATTAACAATTAACAAATTACTACACGTAACATGAATAGGGTTACCCATCCCATCCCTAGTGTATGATGTTTAAACATACAACAATTTACTAAAATATCATTTCTTAAAAACTGGGCATCAAAAATTTTTTTCACATCTACAATGAAGCAGCATCAAGTATAACTAATCACTTTTGTACAGGATAAATTCATGAAGGAGATAAAGTTATTAAATATGATGTCACATTAGTGGGAAGGTCACTTTTGTAGATCTGTAAAAGAAAAAGAAAAGGAGAAAATTTTTTAATAGTTTATTTTTAAAGGTATATTGTTAGTGCATATATTTTTAGTACTTCAAAAGTCTTTTGAAAATATTTAATGCAAAACTTAAATGTTTGCTGTATGCTTTATAAATGTTTAGCT
The DNA here is from genome assembly GCA_026289955.1 of Argiope argentata. NCBI lineage: Eukaryota > Metazoa > Arthropoda > Arachnida > Araneae > Araneidae > Argiope > Argiope argentata. The sequence continues at coordinate 5,999,042 of JAOUZG010033074.1, forward strand.
TTATAACAGAACATAATAATCCATCCGAAATTCCCCCGAGTACGCTTTTATTACATTAATCTTCCAATTCAATTTTATATTGCTGAAATGCAAAAAAACTTATTTTTATTCATGTAAAACATTAGTTTTCTCTAAGGCATGCTTAATTACGTATTTACTTAGTAAAGGTAAATCAATGCGTCTAAAATGTTAGAAATCATAAATCATCCAATTCTTTTCTTAATAAGAAGTTCTGAAAACATTAAGAACATAAGATAGAAAATGTCAAGGGGAAATATATATATATAGTTTTTTACATACCACTGTGGAAGATTACTCCCTGGCGTATGTCCTCCTACAGATGAACCTGAAAAGTTAAGATGAAATTAATTAGCACTGTATGTATGTACGAGTAATTTTTTTAAATCAAAATATTAAAAAAAAAGAAATTCATATCAAGTGCAAGAGAATAAAAGAATGTCCAATTTATTTATTAAAATTATCCCCCAAGTCCATGAGTGTTTTTGAACATAAACAATAAAACAATAAGCATGGTCTGATAATTACCTTATAGATATTTTCAGTTAAATAAAAAATTTGTAAAAATTCATCAATACATATTTATTTAAAAATGCAATAATTTATCCTAGACTTCTCTAAAAAATAACCGACAGCGATATTAAATTTCATTTAAATAAAAAAAAATTACTGAAAAGGGATCAAAGAAACAAATTCTTATACCCATTTCTGGTGTGTATTCACTGGAATCCATACTTAATATATAGGGAATGATACTATCAATTTGCACATTTCCGATGAGGCCAGAGAAAAATAATTCTTCAGTGATCGATGGTTGTAAGGATCGTAGAGCAGGTAATCTACCAGACATAAGGTCAGATTAGAAACAATACAAATATGATAAATTCCTTTTTAAAGAAATTTGAATTAGCATTCTATACGAAATTATTTACCTCAAAAGCAACTTAGGAAATCGATCGTTGTTTTCAGGAAATGTTTGACCAATATAAGAACGTAGTTCTTGGTACCCTTTTTCCTGAAATTTCTCAACTTGTCTTGCACTGGGGAGAGAGGGATAATCTACAAAAATAAATAAATATTTAAATAACTAAATAAATGGAAAAAAATAGCTACGCTAATTTTTATATTTATAAAAACACAAGAAATTAAATACAAATTTTAAAGTTATGAGGATTTCAGTATCCATTAAATATACTGTAAGGATAGGAGTTATCATGTCATCAATCTAAAAATTGGCAGCTGCATTTATTTATTTACTTTACTGCTGCTTTTTTAATTGTTATGCTTTTGATAAAAATTTTAATGTTTAAATTGTACATATTTCCAAGCATTTCCATCTTTATATTAAAATTTTCAGCAGATTTTAATTATTCATTTAAAACTATCAGTTATCGTAATTTGAAAGAATTTCCAGAAATACCGCGAAAAAAGATTCAGAGATTTTTGAAAAGACAGAAACATAATAAATGAATAGCAATAAAAGGATTGATTAAAAACATCAATAACATAAAAATTAAAAATTAAAACTTTAGAGCCTGCATGTTGTAATTTAAAGGCACATTTATATATTCTTAAGACGTGATCTTCAATTGAACTATACTAGAAATTATATATAAGCTTACAACTCAACAATTTCAGCAATTAATTTGCCTTTTATAAGAACTAAACTGCTGAGTAAAACTCAATGGAATAGGATTCCAATGATTGATAGTTTTTATCTATATATCAATTCACCTTCTTAGGGTAAAAGATATGTCAAAATTGACTACTTCAATTTTTTCTTTCTTATTTAATTTTTCCTTTTAAATTAGAAATAATAATAAGTCTAATTAATATTTGAAATAAAATGCTTAAGGAAATCAAGGTCTTACCTGGACTGAAAAGAACAATTGCTTTTAAATAGGCATATTCATGTTCATCAACTTGTAATCGAAGCATAGAATTTACAAAATCTTGTAATTTGCATATATGATCAGTGACTTGCTTAACTCGAGATGCAGATAATCGATCTAAAAGAAAATGACACTTGTTTTCTTTTATTAAACCAAAATAAAAAAAGATCAAAATGATTTACTTTAAAATATTATTAAAATACGTGTTCACTCCATGGGTACATTTAATGACTAAGACACCTTTATGCACTCGTTTTGACTAAGTTATAGATGACGAATTTAATTCGTCATTCAAACAAGGACAAAATTAAATATGTATATTATTGGTTACGGTTAAAGTGATTTGTTTCAGTCGTTAGGGGGCATTTCTTTACAATTCTAATTAAAACGCATATTATATAGCTCCAATAAATGAATTATCAATCAGTAAATTAAATTTGCAGCCAAGAATTTTTCAAATAAATCCGTACCCAAGAGCTAAGAAGCACCAAATATATAACTTCAAATTAAGTGAAAAAGAATAAGGGCACCAGTATTTTATACTTTCTTTAACTAATCAGGAATTCGAGTTTATAATATAAGAGCCTAATAAATATGAGAGTTAGACAGTTTAAATATTTGCAGAACAGAATAAGTCATATTACTGATTCTCCGATCCGCCCAAAGACACACGGATAAAAATAGTGAATGACCAGACAACCGCTAGAGCAACATTAGCGGAAGCTGTGATTGAGGCTTAAGGACCATCACCGGCCGCGGTTCAACCTTTTCCGTAGGAAGGAATTTCCGTCGTCGATGGGAGGAGCCAGATCCCCCACCTATTTGTGTACCCTACAGGATGGCGAGATCCAACCACCATGCTGGAAGCATCTCATCATATTTTCGAAGGTACAGAAAAGAATAAATAATATTATCATCTTTTTCTTTTAACACCAATTCCATGAAGTGTTTAAGAGGTGAGGGTGCGGGGAGGGTAACTGTGCATGTCTCAACTATAATTAGACACTACCGATGCCAGCTCCAGCTGAATTCATTTTTAAAGGATGCTTTTAACTTTTCCAGACCATGGAAGGGAGAGGACATTCCACATAAAATTTCAGCGATGATTACCCAAATTATACCAACAGTAAGCATAAGGTCAACAGTGGCAAGTAAAATAATAATTTCCCTCAGGTAACAAGTAGGTATTTCCGAATATTCTGACTAGTAGAATTCAGAATCTTCTGATAGTGTAAATATTTCAGAATATTTTGAAATACTCATATAAAAATATATGCATTCTATTTCAATTGGAAGAATGCAGAGGTTGATAACAGCCGAAGCTTATAACATTCTGACAGCTCTAGAAAAAAAGCAATCTCCGATTTTAAATTATCAAATCAACACAATAAGTTCACAACAAGAACAACCCTTATAGCATCATCTACTCTCGATTATCCAAAGAAAAAAACTCATAAACAGATATAAGTATAATTATATAAAAAGAATTAAGAGTACATTAGCAAGCCATTCGCAAGAACCTACCATTAAAAAAATGCAATTAAATCGGTTGTTTTAGCTTGCTCCGATAGTGAAAGATCGAGATAAATCTTTCAACGACAAATATATTTCAGCAGGGCAGATATCTGCAATTGGCCAGAGGTAAATGTTTTTATCTTCTTCTATTAAGGAAGATGAGTTGACTTAGTTGTCTTTATAAAAATTGCAGTCAAAGATTTGCTTTTGAATGTCATGTTTAGTTTATACATATTTTGGTGAAGAATCTTAAGAAAATGATTTAGTTGAATTTGTTTTTTCTATCTATCATTCATTAGTCGTGAGTTCTACAAATGAGGTTGCTTTTTCTTAAATCAATTTTTTTTCTTTATCAGTATAATGAATACAGTGTGTAACTGTATGAGTTATTCTCGGTACAAAACATGTTTTTCAACAACTCTGATCAGCGGTAGAGGCAGACAGCTGTCTAGAACCACAGATAGATCGATTAAAAATAATGTTATTTATCTGGTTATCGAATAAATAAATTTGTAAAAAATAAAAATTCTATGAATTATAAAATATTAGGATAATATAAGCACTATGAAGTATAATTGATCAGATTTCTTAACTATTACATCAATTATAAAAACGTTTGCTTAAATATAATAACACAAACATGGATGCAACACATACCTAAAATATAGTGAATTAATAAATTTTATATATATATATATATATATATATATATATATATATATATTCTCAAAATTTCTAAAATAAAATATCATTTAATATAAGTTTTTATCATGCATATTGTGTATCATATAAAATGTGTTAATGTGTTTTAATTTGAAACCAAATTGATTTCTTCATTAAGAAAATAAGGATTAATAATATTAAATCTATTACTCATGCAAATGATTATACTGATGCAAGCATCATATCTTCTACTAAGAGCAAAATGAATATAACAAAATTAATTTTAAAAGTATTTGTTAGTTTAAAAATAAAAATTAAATCAAGTAGAATAAGATAATTTAAATAAAACTTGCATTTAAAATTCCATATTTACCTTGCTGTACACTTGACTGCAAATGACTGATTATCGCTGAGAAAATAGTTTTTACAGACATAACTTGAGAACACTGGGCCAAACCTAATGTAAATAACTCGCTCCAGCAACTCCGAACTAATGTAGCCTGTATTTCTGGCCTGATTAAGAAAGAAAAAATTCAGCTATACAGTATTCAAAATTATTTGTCTTCTAGAAATAATCCATTCCTACCATACTTAATAAAGTAACGTAAGAAACAAAATTAAATTTCACATAATACAGATAATTAGTATTGCATTTTTATCAATAGATAGATACCAATGTTTTTTACAATGCTTCGTTATGTAAAATGAAAATTAGTTCGGGGAATGAAACGTTTGAATATATATATATGCTTGACTTTTTTTCCAAAAGGGCGAAAGTTAGTGGAAGTTTGTTGAAAAAAAAAAGGACATAATCACGGAAAGAATAAAAGGAATGTTCAAGGAAAAGATAAGTAACTAGTTCAAAGGAAATACACTGAATAAATAACTTTTTGAATTTTCTAGTTACTACGATTTTTTGAGACTTCCACTAAATAGATATTTTCGAATAAGAAAAGAGCATATAAATGCAGTAATCGTATTTATGAAAATGAAATTTTATGAAGTAGCAGTAATAAAATAAGAGTTAGGATATAGCAATTATGAAACATTCAAAATATAGCTAAAACACAGGATTAAAAAAAAGCGCTATTTGAACCTTTGTGAAAAAAAAATCACAAATATTGATGCAATTTTCTGAAAAATGTATTATCTTATACAGTGCATGTTTCATAAGATATATAAGCAAAAAAAACGAAGTATAATTAGTTGCCAAAATATGTGGATTGCAGAACTGCACATTTTCTGATACACAAAACCATCCATTAACTGCTCTGGACAAATTCCATCAACTTTTAAATAAGTGATAAATATTATTCAATCAAGTTAAAAATAATAAATCAATACAAACCTCGCAAAATCTAATATTGTAGAGCAAATATAAACTTCAAAATTATATAATGTTTTTGGAAAAAATAGTAGCTTTTTGGCTTTATTTCATATTAATGTTATCCAAAATAATGAAATAGTTTTGCTTTTATACTCATACAGATGTTAAAATGGCATTTAAAACTGTAATAATTAGAGATGAAATTGTTGAATTTGCTATACATACTGCAGTAGCTGGAAAGCAGGTATTGATCTGGCCCAATGGACTGAAAGAAATAAAAGCCTAGACCCACTTTCACATATATAGTGGACGTTGAGGTAAGATGATCCTGGATTAGGAGTCGTTAGATGAAACGCTACATGAGAGTCTAAAAGTAATGGACCTATGACATGAAATAAATATTATGGAATAAACATTTATAAATGAAAGCAGTAATAAAAATAAAGAAAAGATAGCATTCCTAAGGAAAATTTATATATAGCATCCATCACAATTCAACAAACCCAAAGAGAATTTGGTACAAAGCTAGAAATATTTCAATATACAATTCTAAAATTAATTAATTTTAAAGGAACCTTTAAAAGTATAGAGTAATAAACGTCAAATAAAAAAAACTAAAATTATTAAAAAAGGAATGGTGGTTACTCCAAATAATTAAATCTATGAAAGATTTCATTTCTTTTTCATCACAATGAATGACGAAATTATTTTATTTTCAAATAAAATGCCATTGGAAAAGCAAATTGAGTTAAATTAAAAATAAGTTGGGCAAATTAAAAATAAACTTTTGGTATTCTGTTTTTAATGATTACACTAGTTGAAAGAAATAAGAGGAAGTTAAATAATTATTGAGCAGAAAATTCTGGTTTGCTAAAAGATAGTTCTTAAGATCATGAGGTATCAAGAAACACAAAAAAAATATTGAGTAATTTCTCAAAGTTTTCAGCTTAATCACAGTGTCGAAAACAGTTAGGATGACAATTAGAGAAAAAAACTTACCATCGAATTCAAATAATGAATCATTCTCGGGTTCCAACGGTAAAGACAACTGATCAGAACAACCACCTGCAACCTAAAATGCCAAAATGCTTCTTACATTATTGGAAATCAATTGCTGGAGTAAACAAATACATCAATAAATTAATTTCCTTCCCTGAAATATGACAGCATTTGAGTAGGCATAATTAATTCATTTCATAATTCATTTTCCATTAAAAAAGTTCTGCATATATATTTATGATAATAGAAATGAATTTGAATTTTGAATTTTTAATGATGAAGTTGTATTCAATACCAAAACAATGGCAAATTCAGGCATTTTGAGACTTTGGACAATGCTAACTATGAGTTCTCTCTTTTAATAAACTGGTAAATTAATTTTCACATTTCAACTGCCCTTCAACATTATGCAATTCCTTATGATTTCTTTCAGATTACTTTTTTATTTCACTAAATTTATAAATTTTATGTCTTAAATATTTTATTCATTTTTATGCATGAATGCACGGTATCCATATTTATATACAATAATATTTCAGGATATGCTCAGTGTTTTTAAATCTATCCATTGCCTATTGTCGAATTCTCTGCGGCAGTCCCAGAGAAAGTCCTAAGCAGAAGCCTAGCTTGTCTAGTGGGAAATACGTCACTATATTAAAAAACATTTTTAAAGAATTTATTTGAAACAAAGCTATATCAAAGTAGAAAACACGATATAAATTTTTATCACACATTTTTTAAATATTTGTTTTTCAAAAGTAAAAGTTTATTTTAGGAATGAAGAATAACCGTTGATCATGCACAACATTAGAGAGTAATTATTTAATTATTAAGCAAATTTTATCATAAAAATTATTTCAGGCCAGTTATATGATAAAAAAATTATTTTTTGAAATTATTTTATGGTAAAATCATGTAGGTATATTTTGCTATAACTTATTATTTCTAGAGTTTTTTACAAAAGAGAAAGCAATGCTTTTATTTAATCAGATGTCAATAACTTGACCTATAAAAAATTTTCAGTTTCCCAATTGGATTCGTTTACCAAACGGTGAGAGTTGGAATATTTTTATGGTTAGGCCGTTAAATTAGTTTTAAAAATTTTAATACTTTTTATGAAAATAGAGAATTAGATTTAAAGAATTAATGAATCACATTGTGTACTGAAAACACATTCGAATATTAATTACATTTTGTATGCTTGATTTTGTTATCAACAATCAACAATTATATCAACAGTGTATAAATACAGTGTATAAATATTGTATAAATATTTTTAAACAGTGTATAAATATTTTTGTTGTACATATATTTCGAAAACTCAGATAAAATACATGTTGATAAATCAATTTTTCGATAACATGTAAAAAATCTTTACATCTAAAAGGCATTTAACACAGGAATTTTGTAATAAATTTATTTTAATAAAGAATTTTAATTTTGCTTCGATGGACCATTTTAAATGAACCTAATAATTTTAAATTCAGAAAATAAAGAAAATCTTGATTTTAACTTTAAAAAATGCAATTTTATATTTAAAAAATATTGGAATTTTTTAAAAATTCTGTCTTAAAATAAAGAAAAATGGTTACCTTAACCATTGTGTCAAAAGCTTTGGATATGACATTGTTGCTGTCTTTAGACAGCAATCTGCTATGGGATTCCCCATTGGCAGTGACTAGTGGTACATCGCAGTGACTCTGATCTCCAGGATTTTGCTTCATTGCAACTAATGAAGTTACTACGTTAGCTAATGTACTTAAATCTATAAAAAAAGGGAAAATTCATTTAAATCACTGAAAGAATTTTAAATATTGTCTATACATTATTACTAGGAAAAAAATATTTACCTAATAAAAAAACCGATAAAATATATCCTTTGAAAAACAATAATGTGCTATAAAAATCATAAGATGATATCGAAACATAATACATATTTGTCAAAAGATTGCTGTTGAAATTCGTATTAGAATTACAGAAGACTAAAACTAAGTAGGATAATCAGTGGTGGCTCATCAATTAGGGCTGTAGCCCCTTGACATTATTTTGGAAACTAGCATTTGGTTATTTATTCATACTGAGAACTTGATAATAAGTGTAAATAAAAAAGATGATATAAAAATAAAGAAAAAAAACCCCACTCCCTCCAAAAAAGTAGGAATCATCAAGTATAACAGATACAATATGGGCATGCATACTGAAAAGCAATGAAATGTATCAACATTCGCTGATTGACTCATTTACGGTAGACGTACTTTCTTAATATTAGCTAGCTGGCATTTTCACAGTTCCACGCGACCAACTGATATTTTATTCTACTTCGCCCGCTCAATGTCTGTCTGTCTTCTCCTAATTTGTTTTTCATCGCTTTTTGCGGCTCAAATTTGTTTGATTTAGGTTTCGCTTTCACTTTCGAGCAGTAGTAGTAGTATGTAATGAATGTTTGTTATGGGAATAATGCCTAAAATAATCTTGTATGTCTTTTTTTTTAAATCATGATTAAAAATATTTCAAATGATGGAAGATCACGTAGAACAATTTCATTGTTTAGTTTATTAAAAAAATCAAGTTGTAGGTTCAATACTTAATCATCAACAAATTAACTTTCGGCCATACATTAAATCTCTAGATATCGATTCTTTTAAAAGTTATATTTTTCTTTAAAGAGGTAAATTGTCAGATTTAATTCGTGGGATTGTGGGATACAATGAGAAATAATAAGTAATTATTTTTTCAGAAGGCAAAAAAAAATCGCTTTTTCCCCAGAAGTCATTTGATAAAAAAAGTAATCATAGTCTTAATTGCAAACTTCTCAAACAACTCTTTATGACATATCATATAATATTTTGTATAAAGAAAGAACATAATGAAGGTCTCTTATAATTTTTCATTTTATGTAGATTTTACTGCTCAACATAGCATTTATTCAAGAAATATTAGCTAATTGAATTCATGTATATAACGAGCGAAATTTTGCTTTACTTTCTCTTTCTTACTTCTTTTTGGAGCACATGATAACTCATGCTCTACACTTTAAATATGGATATTTACAATTTTTTTCATAGATATAGATATTGAAAACATTAAGGCTCGAGAAACAAAATATCTGTTTAAAAAAAGACAAGAGAACTAATTATGCAAATGAAAATTAATGAATGTCTTGTAATTCAATATACAGTACGGAAAATTAAATTAATTGATGTTAAAAGGAGAAATCCTTACTACTTTGGAAATAATTTTTATATTAATTCCAAAAGTAATATAGTTTACATTTAAATTGACAGTATTTAGCTCGAGAGAAAGTATTTTGGTTGTGATAGCGAATGTCTGGTCCCTATTCAGTAGGAAATCTTTAAATTAGTAGGAAAATCTTAATTTGATAACTTGAATGACCCAGTTTAGATACTTTGCCCACTAAAGCAGTGTTCATTATGAAATCTGTCTTTTAGTAAAGTAGTAAATTATGTTTCACATTTCAAAATATTTTTAATGAAAATATTAATGATTTATTTTAGGTAACTTTTTAATATTTTGTAAAATGCATTTGTTTTAATTCTTTAATTGATGAAATAAATTTAATTCATGAATATATGGAATCCTTGCCTCTACATGATATTATTTATGTAGTTGTATTATCAACTTCTCAGTGTGCATGGTGGGAAAGGGTATGAGGAACCAGTAGGAATGGGCTTCTCATTCAGAGATGATGCGCTACCCAAGAAACAAAAAATATCTTGGAAGAAAAACTACCTTCGAGATGAAAGTATAACAATTTTCTCAGTCCAAGTAATCTTTCTTTATTTCATCAAAAACATTAAGAGATTTATTTTGCACACATTGATAGCTATATCCGGATGCTACAAAGCATAAAAGCCTTGGTATTACAGTTGGTATTTTTGAAAATAGATAGAATAGATTTTGATTCTAAAAATAGATTTTGAAAATAGAAGATATCGTTGCTTTTAATTTATTGTACTGCAACAAATCACAAATTTTAAAAACTGGTTTGGAGAAAATGCATATTTTTCTCCAAGAAAGCAAGATGCATCTAAACTTAAAATATTATTACAATTGTAATAGAATATTTCTCGAGTTCCTGACACATTTTAAAAAAAGAATAGAATGAATAAAAATTGCATGAAATCTACTATTGTTTGCATGTGCATGTGAAAGAAGCACATTAACAAGAAATGTACTTCTAATGCAATGTAAAGAACACTCAGTACATTTTTAATTGTTAAAAATTATATGCATACTACAGTGGTTCAAAAAAAACTCAATGTCTCATGATATTTAAAGTGCATAAAAGCAAAAAAAAATATCATATAATTGATAAAATGCATCTATAAAGTCAAATTCAACTGCACTAATATCATTAGGACCTATTATCACTATGAAATGGTTTAGGATATTTTCCAGAAAATATCGCAAGATTGCCCATGATTGGTTCTGTAAGTGTTGTGATATGTTTATTTATCATAATTTGAAAGTCCTTTTATTTTTAAATGTAACCATTAAATATGTGAGAAACTGTACTATTTGTAAATATTTAAACTAAATGATTTTTTCATATTTAAATGCATTTCATGGATTCTTATATTCTTACATGTTAAGCCCTTGGGATAAATGAATAAGAAAATTTTTAAAATATCTTTTTTTAAAGTTGTTCCTATGGTATACAAATACTGCATGTTATCAAAGATTTATAATTTGCACGTCAAATCGTATCATGGTATTTTGTTTGCATCTGATTTAAATTTAAAAAACTCTAATTAAAGAAACAGAGTTATATGATTTCAATCTAACTTAATCAGTGGTAGAAGCAGTTATTTCTTTTGAAATTAGTATAACCAGAATAATAAGCTACGTAGAAAATTAATTCCTCCACTAATTTTTCACTACATTATATGTATATACAGGGTGGTTATAATTAAACTTCTCCTATAAACAGCATACTACAACGCAAACGGGTGAATATATTGCAACGAAATTTTGTATATAGATAAAATAAAAAATGCGCTCATGGAATTGAGAAAAAAAAAATGTTCCAAAATGTCCATTAGAGGGTGCCTTTTCCGGAAAAACATTAAAGTTTACACAATAAACTGCGAAAGCGGAATGCAGAAACATAAGGAAAAAATACGGATTGCAGACACAATATTAATATTATTGACTAGTTTCTGATTACCTTGTCAACCACATTAAGTAAAGGCAAGGGAAAAAAAATAACTGTAAGCTATTTGAGATGATAGATTAGGATGAAATTGCGCAAGAGGAGCAGTTCTTAATCGTGTCCAGGACGATGTAGAAAAAGGTGCTTCAAATCACAACCCTCATACACCTGCGAAATTTCAAGTTGATGAACAGTATGCTCATAGACTTGATCTCCAATAAAATGTAATGATGATTTGTGATGCTTCACACATGAAGCGTTATGGAATTTCTAATGCTTACCGTTTTTTCCTTTTATTACTCATAATTCTTATTTTGGATTGTTCATATTGTTTTTTCTTTCCATTTTGGTCGTTTATTGGGTTAAATTTAATGTTTTGCCGTACAAGGCAACCTCTGATCGACATTTTCGAACTAATTTTTTTAGTCTACTAGTCTGGCAACATAGAAACCCACCCATTATATTTTTGGAATTTTTATTTTGTTGCTTATGGTAATGCTAACTTTCTGGAAAGTAAAATTAAGGCACCTCAAATTGAAAACAATTAGGAGACAGAATCGGATTAAAATGAGTATTTGCTTGTCATTAAAAAAATATTCACTGAATGTAGTCTTTGGAAGAACTGAAACATTGTGATCTAGTCTACTGAATAATGATTCTCCTGATTTTTCAAAAAAGTTTTTACTCTCTACAATTTTTTAATATATATTTTCAGATGAATGCAAATATAAAAGGGGATGGAAAGTTTTTAGATAAGAATAGAAAAGATCTCATAATTTAAATTAAATGAATAAAAAGTAAGAATTTTCATTATGTCTATTTTTTAAATAATATTTCTACATATTTACTGCCATTTCTAAATAGGTTTCTAAAAGATTGTGTAGAAGTTCTGCTGTTTTGATTAAAACATTCTGTCAATGCCTTTTGACTAACAGAAAGGATATGATTTAACATTTCTCAGAAATATCTAATTTTAGGAATTTTATTGAAGATTAAATTCTTTCATATTTAGAACTAGCTTTAGCGTTTGAGTGCAGTGAAGCGCTATTGCTCTTCACTTGCCGTAAAGGTAAGTATTCTTCTGCTCTCAAACGGTTAAGTTTACACGTAAATGAAATTCTTCAGATCTACAAAGCAACATAATCTTTGTTGACTTTGAGTTTTAAGTACTAAATATCTATTAATTGAACTTAAAATAAAAAAACAAAGAATTCGAGTTTTAAATTTGAATAAGATAATGGAGTAGAAAGAAGAAATATCATGAGAAATGCATCAATATTTTCCCTATTGAGCACAGACAACATTTTATTACAAATGCTAAAAATACCTGATAGACATGTAATAAAAGGCCCTTCAATTTAATTTTCTTTTTTTGGGGGGGAAGGGTTATGAATGAATATAAAAAACGAATGTTCGTAAATGTTAGTCAGAAAATGTATTTATGTTACATAAATAACAATACATAATGTTAAAAACTTTTCAAGCAAAATAATAAAAGTAATGATTCTACAATTAAATTATAATTAAACATAGAAAATAAACTTTAAAAAAATTACCTGATTTTCCAACATTAACGTTCCTGGTATCCTGTAAAAAATAGCAAAATTTAATATTCATTACGCACAAAAAAAACAGTAATAGACAAAGGAATTTAAATACTTCTTTGAAATCTGAATTAAAAACAATGTCAATTATATATATATATATATATAAACTTTAAAACATTCATAACAAACATATTTACTAAGTTTTTCAGATAACAGATATTTCTTTTAAAAAAATAATACTCATTATTTAAAAATAATTTCTAATTTTGAAAAAAAAAGTGTAGGTAGTTATTTAAAATTCAGTGAAATTAAAACTTTTATGTCGAATTTGAAATTCCTTTGAAAAACATTTTCAAAAGAAATCATTTTGATCAATTCACATATCATATATAATCATTTGATCAATTCACATATTTAGTATTAATTTGTTTCTACCATATAGTCCATCTTTATTTCCAAAAAAGATGGATTGTATGGTAGGAACAAATTAATACTAAAAGAGATAGATGTAATTAAAGCACAACAAGAAAATTCTGATAAGTAAAAATAATAAGTAGTATGAAACACTATTAATATGAAAATTTACTAAGCACAATTACTTTAAACATGCATTTTGATAGAATTGAAAATTTTGTAAATATGATTTCTGTGTGGGTCTCTTATAATGATTTACGGTTTTTTAAAGCATTAAACGTTTCTTCGATTTGTTTATTATTTTTAAACTAAGAAGGAAGCTCGCAATTTGTATTATACAGAATCTTTACTAAAAGATGCTAGATTTACTTCTCCCTCAGAAAAATATTTGTGCAAATTAAATAAATTAGAAGGTAAATTAAGATGTTAGTAAAAAAATCCAATTCATGGGTTCAGAATAATACCAAATTTAAAATCACAGGTCCAAAGTTGATTGTTTTCAATATAATTGCACATAAAACATTAATCAGAAATAATAAGTTACATAAGTTTAGTTTAGTTACATTAGCGACCCGTTGTAAAGCAGCACAAGGTCTATTTTGGGATGGACCTCGCGATTTTGAATCGTGGTCAGATGAAGAGGACGATACCTGAGCTTGCATTCCCCTCTCCACACCACGCCACACCAGTTCGTGGAATAAGTTACATAAAAATAGAGCTTGTCAATTTTTGGATATTAAAATAACTACATAAATAAACTTGAGAAAAAGGTATGCAGATTTTCTCTAATGCCACAACAAAGTAGATTAAGGCATGTATGAGATGCATCAAGTAACATTTTTGCATCTCCCCCCAAACTGGATTTATCCGGTCGAGTGTGTTATACATAACATTTCATTTAGAAGATTTCGCGTTTTGTTCCAATTGTGATATCTCTCTAACTGCATAGCTGTTTGAGACTTTTAATGTCAGATATTAAATGCGTTTTAAAAATCAATATCGTCTTGTTTTAATAATTTATTAATTCGTCGAATCGCGAGACTTCAAATTTTGATACAAAACTTTAAATAAAAGAAAATATAATTATCCAAACAAAACAACAAAACGTGTTTCGTTTTCAGGTTGATTTAAATTTTTCAGCTCAATGGAGAAAAGTATAAAAATTCATGGACGCTAAAATTGGAAAATATAACTCAAGGATTCAAATAAAAATAATAAATCATACGTACTTTAATGAGCTTTCAAGTTGACAAAATGAAAAGTTTGTTAAAATGAAAAGGTAAGTTAATTTTAATGTGTTTTTAAAAAGCAAATTTTGTTATAAATATATTTATTGTATTAGATTCTTCATATTGTATACATACACTTCTAATAAAAATTAAATAAAACCGTACATAATAAACCATGAAAATAATCTCGCACAAGACAGCTTTTCATTTATGTGTAAAAGAATGTTCGAATAAATAAAAGTGCATAATACTGATTTTATTTTTTTATACATAATGCTGATATTTTATAAAATATATAAAATTTGGCTAGGTGCAGAAATCTTATAAGAAAAAAAAATTCTTCTTGGAAAAGGGGATAAAATTTTTAAAAAATACTTGAAAATGACAACTGAAATGCGTTTTAAAATCCCCACAGAAAATATCTATCTACCTTAAAAGTATGCAGAATATGGAAAGGTTTTCGATTACCCTAGAAATGTTTTTTCAATTTAGTCAACAAATAGAAACTTGATTGTTTGTCGGTTGTTGAAGTTTTGGGGGGGAGGGATACTAAAGAAGACAAACCTTATCAGAGCTGAATGTTGGCAAAGCAGCAAGAGGAGATCGAAAATCTTTACGTACATAAATTCTTTGAGAACTTGCTGCCATAGGTGGGGTTACAGTTTTCTCCCTGGAATCAGCTGGCTTCCTTTCAGATTGGACAGCTGTCGAAAGAATTTAGAGTTAGGTTTTGTACCTAGGACTGGAATGAAATCAATTGAATCAAAGTATACAAACAATCATTTTATATAAATCAGCTGATTTAGATGGATTCATTGGTGTAAAATGCAATAAAGAACACATTACAGTTAAGAATGATTCAAAATGAAATTTGTGTTTTAATCAAACAATAATATATTGATAACAATGTATTGTTTAAAGGCTAAAAACATGAACGGCACAGAAATCGTCGTTGTTTATGGCAAATTTTCAATACCGAGATCAGCAAAGTGGAAGTGGTGCGAGCGGTTGGAAAACTAAAGCATGGATATTACTAACTGCTTAGGGCAACCGCAATCTTCATTAAAGCTGAAAAAATTGATGTTATCGAGTAAATTATTTTGGAATATTGGCGCATAAAACTTAAGGAAAGTTCGAATATTTTGGATATTTCATGTGGCATTGTGCTTTTCGTTATTCACAAACACCTGCAATATCGAATACTCTCTGTAAGATAGGTGTCTCGACTTTTGATGACTACTGACAAGGAACAGATGGCACGGCGTGTTTTAATCTTCTGTGACAGTTGAATACACATAAGCACTGGGGATGAATCGTTGTTCCACCACTTCCCCTCCACAACGAAATGCATTATCATGGAATGACCGCAAAAGACCATTCCCATAAGGAAAAATGCCGAAATATAACCGTGAACCGGAAGGCCCATGACAGTTCTGTTTTTCAATTGTGATTTTGTTTTGAACACTGAATTCACCAATGAAGATACAGCAATAACTGTAGACTCATATCACAAAACGGTACAGAATTTGAGAAAAGCTAACAAAGACCGACGTGACAAATGAAGAGATGACATACTACTGCATGATAATACCAGATTTCATATAACACACAAATTTTTCAAAAAAAAAATTAAATGGAAAGCTTCGCCGTACCCACAACTCAGCTGGACGTAGCGTCGAACTGCTTTCCATTTGTTTGCATTAATCAAGGCCGACTTCTCCGAACAGCATTTTCGAGTCGAATACGAAATTAAACTGATTGCATTGAATATATTGAAAAATGCAAGATGCTATAGATATTTCAATTCGTCTAGAGAATAACACGAAAAAGGACTCTTGATTATGTTGTTTAGAGAACAATCTTTATTTATATTTTTCTTTTTCTTTTAGGCTAAATTTATTTAAATGTGACTTTTTTATTCACCTATTTATGTATATAGTAATAATAGTTTATAATGATTAACAGATGTATATTTATTCTTAGGAACAGCTAGAATTCAAAATTTTGAAAGAATACGTTCATCACTTTGCCATCACTGCACGAATTAAAAAATAAATTCAAAAAGTCAAATACAAAATTTTGTCGGGCAATAATTTTCAATAAGATTCTACGAATATTTTACTTTTATCATATTTTTTATATTAAGATTTTCAAAAAGAATAAAATAGTTAGTTCACTAGTGTAGATGGAAGAATTAATTTAATTTAGTTATATTAAGGCCCCTTGTAAACAACACTAGGGAGATTTTGGGATGGACCTCGTAATTTTGAACAGTGGTCAGATAACAAGGATGTCACCTGATCCTCTCCACATGACACCAGTGAAAGCAAATTTGGCCCTGACGGATTTAACGTGCAACAGACCTCTTTACACAATAGTTCTTCAATGGAATCGGGTATCAAGCTTAAAACCCTACGGCTCACGAGCCGAGACCTTACCACCAAGCCACCGTGGCCCCTGTAGATTGAAGAAGGAAAGCGTTAATGTTACATTTTCAAAGGAAAAAATTAATATAATTTTTGAATACGTCGCGGAGGAAGTGCATTGAAGAGGGGCGAGCGTAAGGTGGTTGTGGGTAAAGAGACAGAAATTCATTTGCAACTAGATAGAAATACATTTGTCACCGTACAGTTTGCTCGCAAGCCGATGATGAGGCACTTTTGGAAACGAAACTATTGACAGCTGGGAAGGGAACAAAACCTCTTTCCCATTGCAACATTGCGGAGGAATTGTATTGAAGAGGGACGAGCGTAAGGTGGCTGAGGGTAAATAGATAGAAATATATTTGTAACTAGATAGAAATACATTTGTCAACTTACAGTCTGCACGCATGCCCATGGTAAGGCACTTTTGAAGACGGCAGTATTGACAGCGATTACGATGATGCTTCGTCACCTCACAGTCACGATTCCCTCTACAGGCATAGCCTAGCTGTTTGCGGATACTTCTTTTGAAGAAGCCTTTGCATCCTTCACAGCTCACAGCTCCATAATGCCTTCCTATAGAAGTAAGCAGTTTCAAACATTATCAAAAAGATAAATTTCTCGTGTGAAGTGAGGGAATATTATTAATGAGTGAACAATTATCTCATGAGTTTTATAGAAGACATTATAACAGATAAGCAGGAATTCGTTTACGTTGCCAGAAGCATTTACACTCGTCCGTAAGCCTAATATGAATACAAAATAAAAACATTTCGAGATTTTCTTTCAATAAAAGCTTCTTTGAAAATAAAAAAGTTTAAAATGGGGTTTATTTCCTATTAAAATAAAGGTAAAATAGATTGATAAGTCTAAAATTCCTTCTGAAATTTTTAACTAGTTTGCAAATTATTTGAACTGAATCAGAAAGTTATCTATGACATAAATTTAAATAATAATCTTCAGAGGAAGCAATTATTTGATTAAAAGGCATTAAAATTATTTATGAAACTAGTTTGTCTCGAAATGATGATATTGCTCACATTTATAGCTCAAAACAAGTAAAAATTCGTTAAAATTAAATTTTCACAACAACAGCTTTAAGAGATAATAGACATAATTTGCATTTGCGTAGAAAAATATAAGATAGTCGGCCAATGTTATGCTGGTGTAAACAGAGCTGGCAGATGGCAACTCTTACCCGAGGCCTTATCTCCACATACAACGCAGAGTTCGTTGAATTTTCTATCTCCCCCATTTTTCAACAAAGGTTCTTCATCTCTCATTCTCGTCAATTGTTCAGCAGTTTGCCACTCTTTCACTTTAGTTGCCCAGTCAGAGCTACAAGAGCTGCTCTTGCCGCAAAAGGAGAGTCCAGAACCCAAGTCCAGGGGACCGGGACCGGTGGTCAATTTTAGAACATCACTGATGCTCACCTGCAGATAACAAAAAAGAATATGAAGAAAGAAAAGAGTATTGTATGTCATCATACATTTCAAATGCAAGATCGAATAATAATTCATATTTAAAGTAAAAGCGAAACGACAATATAATCCAATAAACTTTCCTCATAAAATGTAAGGTATTATACCTTTCATATAGTTAAACCTATTGACTTTTATTCACAGTGCTTTATTTTACTTTATTACTAGAAGTAGCCGCACTGCGTTGCCCATGGCATATAATCCAAAAAGAAAAATTAGCTTTAAACTTATGTATAATCTCCACCCGATATGACATACGCATCTTACGCAACAAAAACAAACATAAAACTATATTTAGAAATTATCGAAAATAGCTACAAAACAATTTTTATAGCACATATTCAGAAATATCTAGATTGTTAAAAAGGCAAAAATAAGATCATTTCGCTCCTCAGAAGATTTATTTTGGCTCCGCAAATTCAGTTGCAGTGCAATTTAAAGAAAAAATGTTATTTCGATCATCAAAAGATTCTCCTTCCCTATGTCTGAACATTATTTCTCTGATATTCGCTAACCGAATGTTTCGTTTCTCTTCCGGCCAAAGTTGAATGTCCTTTTATGGGGGACAATAATGAGTTTTGAATCACTGTTTAAAATCAGACGTAAACAAAAAAATCTATCGAATATGCATCCCACAGTTCTTGCTATTTGAACAAGTGCAGTTTGAGATTTTCGCGCATGCGCAAATAAGTGCAAAGTTGAAATCTCAAAACTATTTTTTTTAATTTTTATTTGACTTTAATGTACTAAAATCTTCCTGAATAATGCTCTCCAAAATGGTATAAATATATACAATATCCGTTAACTATTTTTCGAGTTTTTGTGTTTCAAACATACAGACGCTTTCAGGAGACTTCATCTTATGCTATTTATAGATTTTACTGCAGTCTAACTTATTTTCTCAATGCTATTACATTGAGATGATGCTTTTTATTCAGAAGATTTAATTAATATCTAAAAAGAGTTAAAAGCTAATTTAAAAGCTATAGATTAAACTATGAACTGATTTCATTGTACAATACAAAGTAACTTTAAAAGAAAAGGAACATGCAGAATTAATTCAATCTTTCAAAAGAGTAAAAAAAATCCACATAATACAAAATATATTATGTTTTATGGATGCATACCAATATTTAAATCAGACTGTTTACTTTACTCATATTAAGTAATAACTGAGACAAAATTTAAATTTGCCTAAAGAATTTAAAAAATCGCCTTTCCTTAATTAAACTTCATTACGTACGGGTTTAAGTTTATTTTTCTACTCGTTGACTTTAGATCATTTATGCAATATTATGCCTAAAGAAAGTATAATAGGGATTATAAAATTCTGTCTAAAATAATATGCAATTAATTTTTTATGAAGATTTAACAACCCCGAAATGTTCTTTAAAATGATTGAATCTGCTTATACATTAAAATATTTGAAATACCTTAGGTAAAATAATAATAACTACAAGAATTACTTTCATTCACGGAATTATTTAATGGTAATTACGAGGTAATCATAGACAAAAATGATAACTTCAACTATACAACTATTGAAACAGAGTTAGTTGACTTACTCACAAAGAAGATTATCTGGAAATATACAAGGATTTTTGTGAGGTATTTCTATGTACAATCATTATTCCGATAAAGGGGGATTATACAATAATGTTAATTTCTATGGAAAATTTCATATAAATTCTCCAAAACGGTTATACGTGCTACATTTTGACAAGGGTAAGCAAGCATTAAGTGCCTTAACTAAGCGCGCGTAACAAGTGCATCCGCAAAGGGCTCACTTGGAAAAGGTATCCAAAATATTGATTACAATAAAATATATTTTTAAATTTTAAATTTTCTCATCATCCTACTTCTCGAGGTTTGGAAATTACATTTTGTCTTGCTGAAACTCTATGTGTTTCTCGTCTACAAAATGAGCATTCGAATGACATACAGAACTGATTGATATTATCAACATGCCTATGTTAGATTACCTAACCTAGATTAGGTTACAGCAAAGTTACTATACTTTTGTGTTGTCAAAAATAGGTAAGAATGCAAATAATAATATTACGATTATTTGATTACAATATTGCAAGATTTTTGTAACAAAAAAGTTTAATAAATGTAACTTACAGTTCTGCATCTATAACAGTAACTGTCAATGATGTGCACGTCATTCAGTTATAGCATGTGTAGCTTTAAGTCAAGATAATTCTAATAAGTATAATCCTTTAGCTTATAAAGAATTGACAGCTATATCCCAAAAGGAAGACATTATGCAACAGATTTCATTAACAGACACGTGGCGAATGTTTTTGGATATCCCTATCGAGTTGGCTTTGGAAAGGATTTGCTATCCTTATCAATTTTGCTTTTGTGGAGCGTAGGGGGGTTGCTATTCCTATAAATTTAGCTTTTGGGAGGTTTTGTTATCTCTATCAAATTTTCTTTTGGGAGGTTTTGCTATTCCTATCAATTTTGATTTTTGGAGGGGGGGAGGTTGCTGTTCCTATCGATTTTGCTTTGGGGGGATTTTGCTATCCCTATCAATTTTGCTTTTGAGAGATTTTACTTTGGGGAGGTTTTGCTATCCCTATCACTTTTGTTTTGAGGGATTTTTGCTATCCCTGTCAATTTTGATTTTTGTTAATTATGTAGGTAATTTTTATTTGAATGGTGAATTGATTTGCAATCTTAATTTTTATGTACATTTGGACTATTTGGTTAAGTACTTTTTAATGTACTATTTGAATTTTATTGATAAACTTTGATAATTAATTTCATATGCAAAAAATATGTGGATTTTATCATTTTATGCAAAATGTTTAGTTGAGAAAAACGTGAGTATATGGGATACGAAGGTATCCAAACAAGGGATATTTCGTCATATGCTACTATTCACTCTATAAGTAACAGTTAGCATACCGTTATACGAGTTTTATAATTATACAGGCAACATGCTTAACATAGTATTTCCTTTTAGTCGCAGTTTTAAAATGTCGACGCAACATAAAAGAATATATATATATATAAGTAAAAGAAAGAATATAAATCAGAATCGCAACAATTTGTTTAATGATTATAAAAACTCAAGAAAACGGAGGAAGTGTAGTAGCAATTTCATAAGCTGATGATATTTTTATTCCTTTTATGAACGACGATAATATTATTAATGGAAATTCAAATAAAATTACTAGATATCCAAAATGTGGCATCTATTTATAAGAATTTTTAGTCTTTATAATACTTTTATAAAGGAACTTATTGAAAATGAAGGTTCAATGCTTTATTTTTCACCTGCCATTCAAAATGAAATAATAAAAGTAGCTAGGGGCTAAACTAGAAATGGAATCATACTCAAAATTAACAAAGCAAAGTATAACACCACTTTATTCCATACAATCCAGATATTTTAATTCATGCTTACTGTAATTTAAAGGGCACTAATTGAAGAAAGTTTCATTAACTTTATTCATTCACATAAACAAACAAGTAATATAAGAAAATTTCAGTCAATTCCTACTTAGGTCAAAAAAGAAATATATAATTTTCGTTTCATTTTGTTAAATACAGTCGCTAAATATATGTATATACATATGACAGAATCACAATATTAAGTGGCAAAATAGAAAGCGAATTTTCTCTCAATTTTCATTCAACTTATCGGCACGTAGCTCTATCTTAAGGTTAAGTAGGAGAAGTGACCAACGATTGATGACAAAGATTTTAAGGAGAGAAATCGGAATTGAGCCTAAAGCTCAAAATTTATTGTTTTATTTTTTGAGAAAAAACCTTCATTCTAACCACTAAGCCACAACTGCTAACACACTCTCGAAAATCATTTAGATAAAACGTATACTTAAAGCAAAAATTCATCAAAATTTTTTTGATTTTCTCGAGAGTTGAACTCTTATTCTTCACCTTCAAATGAAAAGTACACAAATACTTTCATTGAAAGTACATTTCATACCGGCATTGAGCTACTGCCTGTTAATTTTCATCACAAGTTGCTAAAACTCTATTTAAAGTATTAAAAATTCATTACATTTAATGAATGAATTAATATTTGAAAAAACTGCATTAATATCAAGCGTCATGCGTTACAAGTTTTTAAAAAATATATTTGAACTTGAGTGAATGAATAAATTGTATTTTATTAATGATTGAAAATTTGAACAAGATATATTAATATATATAGGGAGAGTGTGAATTAACAGTAGGAATTGGAAAACGGGAGAAAGTTTCTCGTTTGAAATTTTAGATAAATTAGAAATTGATCATTAGGATTGAAGGGAGAAGGAGTTGACAATAGTAGCAATACGCTCGCTAAATATCAGAGAGTAAGTACAGGTATTTTGGAAATTAATAACTGAGCAATATTAGTACATTATGCAGCTCATAATTTAAATTTAGCTGTGTCTATGCCACAGCAATACATATATGACTATTTTTTTATATGGAAGTGTGCAGAGATTATCACCATTTTTTAATCCTCATTAACACGTTGGGACATTCGAACGAAGAATCTAAAATTATTATTTAAAAGTTTTTCTGATAAAAGTGGTCATTGAAAATCAGTGCAATGAAGATGCTAAATTTTAAATTATTTGAAGTAATGAAAGGATTATCCATAACTGCAAAAAATTCTTCAAATTCTTAGGCTACATCGAATGTAAAAAGCTTAATTTTGCAAATTAATTATAGATTTATCTATAATTTGTCTGTCTGTAATGCATTGAATACGTTGCCCATTTCAATGAAAAATAGTGCTAATAGATTGTAGAACTAAATTAATTGCTAGAATGTGTATTCTTTTACAAGGACTTCGAGATATCTGCTTTGATAAAATTTCCAGGAAGCTCAATATCTGACAGAAGAAATCGGTACAAAAAAAGGAATTTTTTAAATGAACGAAAGGAAAGAGTTAAAGTAGCGGAAACAGAGAAATTTGAAACAACAAATCAAGAAAGCAACTTAAAGACCAAAGAATCATTTGAAATGCATATTTACAGTGATTTTTTTATTTCAAATAGATTGGCTTTATCAAAAAATGAAACCTCTTTTTAACGAATTTTACTTTTCCCTAGATTCGTTTTTACAATACATAAATGTGACTGGTTTTTAAAAAAAAAATGGCTGCAGATCTTGCTATTAAATATAGAAAAGCTTTAAAAAAAGAAACGAATTCACCAGTGAAAAAGAATATTTAAAGTAAAAATTCTTATAAAAGGGCAGAAAATAATATCATTTAATATTCTACTAGCCTTTCATATTTTTAGTTTAATTAAGTTTTAACCAAATATCAATATTTTTCTTCAAATATTTCCATTTCTTATCGTTGCTATAGTTGAAGTTTTCGCGAGTTGGAATTAATAAAAAATTATTTAAAATCAACTATCGGATAAGAACAATTATCCAATCTTTCTTTTATTTTCATAGAATATAATATGAATAATAATATTAAGTATGAAAGTTTTGCCAAGGAATTAGGACTATAAATGCACATTACAAGTGTAAAGGGAATTGTAATTTTGTAAAAAGTAAATATTTTGATAATATTTTATGCTTGGATACAGATACTATTAATTCTGTTCGTATCTGTGATTACACTAGTACAGATTAAAGTAATACCAAGGCAAGACATCACTTGTCGCACTAGAGTCCTTGGGAGTAATTATCAGGGGTTTGAATGGAGACAAAGGAAAAGCTTACTAAAACTACCAAGCCGTCCCAATAAACTATCCTAAACCAGTACTAAATTGAAACAAAGAAAATAATTAGAAAAGGAAACACTGCAATTTCAGGATTGAAAACAAGAAAATAATTTTAAAAAGGCAACACTGCAAGTTCAGGAAATTTGAGATATAATTGCAAGTATGGTTTGTAATCGAAAAGTTAAAAGTTAAAAATTATAGGGCAGTAAATTTTCGAAAGATTGGAAATGAAGACGAAAAGAAATAGATAGAATATACAGTTTAACTATTACAGACAATTAAAACTGTGAGAATAATTAAAATATAGAAGCAAATATTTACAAATACATATAGCATTTCGAAACAAGCTATCTTCAGTTAAAGATGACTGAAAAGAATGCATATAGCATATACACACGGTAACACGAACTGCAGAACTCGACGTTTGTAGGTAAATTTGTGAGATTACTGTGTTGAATAGATTAAATAATGGCGATGGCACTGAATGAAAAATTAGGTGGCTTTTCAAGCAGAAACTCTTAATATAGAAAAAATTAGAGAAAATGAACTGGACAAATTTAAAAATTTTATTCCTGGTGTCAGCTGATTGACATCTAAGAATTTTTCAGTCGCTGCTCTTGTCTTTTTAGGTGCTGAGATTCCAACAGCAGGCATTCCGGAGCAAATATCAGTTGGAATAAAGTCCTCTACATTCGGGGCCCGACTTAGGCTAATTGGATCTCCAGAAAAAACTCCCCCCCCCTTATCTTTTTTCTCTTTGAAAAGCAATGTTAAAAAAAAGTTCATTAAGAAAGGAAGCGTAAAATAAACTTTCTAATCGATTTGGGGGCTCCTTTGATGAGGGAACTGCCCCGTATGTCCCTGCCTTAGTCAGGAAATGATGCCTAACTAAATCTTTAAAATAGATACGAAATGGCTCGTAAATTTAGAAAAAAAATTAATGATGAGTTTTCTTGCATCGCCATCTTCCCATTAACTTCGTCAATTTTCTACAACTAAATACAGTGAGCCTTGGCATGGTACTTAGGCAGTTTGAAGTTTGATAAAACAATTCTATGTATTTGCAGTAGTTGTTTAACTAACACTTCGGTTACTAACACAAGCATAAATGCGTTAAGATTCTGATAACAAATATACTGTGGGAAATACGCAAGAATTTGAATTTTTAGAGTATATGCTATGCCAAAACCTAAATTAACAAGTTAAAGTTATTAGCAATTTAAATTTTAGTAATTAGGTTAAGATTTCTTATTAAGAATCTAATAACTATATTTTTCAATTTACCTGAAATTCTAAATTCCCCAAATAACTTAAGCATAATCATCAAAATTTTTTAGGAGGTTCTTATCTTCTTTAACCAACCAAAGTTGAGCAATATAAAGTTTTAGATATAAAAATTAAATAAAGTTAACTAACTGAAAGCCGTACTTTTTTCGTAGAACATAATATTTTATCAATAGAAATGTGAAAATGACTAACCGGACTGGGGGGTTCCTCTTTAATCCCAACATCCCCCGCATCACTGTTAGCTTTGCTATCACAGGTACGATTTGGGTTTTGTGGTGAGCATTGAGGACTATCTAGATAGTCACTATGGGGACCAGATGATGCACCGCTTCCAGATTCACAGCTACCATCTGAAATGAATTCAGTAATTTAATCAAAAGAAAAATAGAAAATAAAGCTGCAGAACTACTTTAGTTAAACTGTAGTTTTAAGAACATCACAACCAGATAATCAAATGCGATGCTAAAAATAATAAGCAATTAGATAAAATGTATTCAATTCTGTGCAATTATGTAATGAAGATAAGCAGAATGAAACAAATTTTTGGACTTGATAAAGCTTCTCAATTTCACCCTTTGACTTCACTCCGCGATTTTGTGAAGAATTTAAAGGTGTAAAATCAAACATTCCTATTTTTCCCCCTTTATTCATTATGAATATACTTAACATTTTTTGCAAATATATCAGCAGTGTGTTTCGATTTTCAGATTTTTAAAAAAATTGCGAAGGCATAAATCAAATATAGGTATAATTAAAACTTAATCACTAATTCTGTCGTATAGATTTATTTCTTTTTAAAAGAAATAATTTATTATCATAAACAAAACATATTTTTATGTTTTAATAAAGTATTTCCAGAGTATAGATTTATTTCGAAGATTTAAGAGTGTAAGTATTTTGAGTTTGTAAAAACGTATGCATGTATCTAGTGGATCATTTAAATGGTTTAAATTTGCCTAAAAATGGTAGATAAATGACGATAGGAACGCTATTTCTGTATTTGTGGATTTTAAATTCATATTTACTTTAGGCATTAATTGTATAATAAATAAATAAAAAAGCGGAGGGAAGATGCATTTCCTATTTATAAAATTTTTTGAGTTAATTCTTACTCAACTTAAAGATAATTGAATTGAATATATGAAATGTCAAGTTACAAATATTTAATAAAGAAAATTGAGAGAAAATTTTTATTAAATGATATTATATTTAACATTAATATTATATTAATAATTATATTTAGTTTTTATTAAATGGTATTTTACTTGATACATGATCATTAAATATGAAATGTTTTGCTTTCTAGCATTTCTGATATTACTTTTTGCTGTAATATAAGTTAAAATCCAGATGAATTAGGACTTCTATTTCAATTTTCCCATAAAAATTAAAAAATGCATAAACTGTATCCTTCAAGAACGAATTGGAGTTCTGGCTGCATTTCAAAAAACATATTCATGCCTTTTTTTACAGTTTGTTAAAAAATATATCATTTGGTTAAAAAATGTCAACTTATATGGAAAAAAAATCCAAAAAAATATCTTAATAAAATTTTAAAGTTTAATTAAGATCATTAACGAGTAACATAATAAAAAAATTTGAACAGATTCATTTTGAAGCAAAATGAATAGGACAAAAAGAAAGTGAATAAAAGAATTTTTTAGTCAACAATACTCATCAAATTAGAAGTCAATAACATTTTTTTACGCTTAGGAACCTTGTTTCTTGTAATTAAATTATAACTAACAACTCATAGCAAAAGATGAAACATATTTAATATATTAAAAATGACTGTAAGGATGTATACAAAGCTCTAAATGTCGATGTATTATATTAAAATGCATGTAATATCAAAGAACTATTATGATAAAGCCCTGTTTTCAATTATTGAGATTCAAAAATAGATGAATGGATACTTACAGGGACTTTCCGATAAAAAAGTCTTTTTACAATCTAGGCCAATTATAGAAATGAACATTTTAAAGATATTTTTTATGTAAAGAAATCAAAAGTTTTAATTTAAAAAAAAATTTCCTAAAAAATAAGTAAGTATTTTAAAGTATTCCAAATTATATCAATGAATTCTCATAACTAACATAGTAAAACTTTGAATATTTAAATCAATTTCTGTATAAAAAAACATATAAAAAATTTCAAATAATTATTAAGAAAATATTGAAATATCCTCATTGAATTGAATTCACTTTCTATATTTTAGGATTTGTCTCGTATAAATATATATAAACCGTTCCTAATTCTATTAAATTTAACTTTGTAAGGATACAAATAATTGTCAAGTAATTTGGGCAAAATGTGATTGACTTTTATCATTTTGTTAAAATATTATTTAAAAAAAAGCAAAACCAGAAAAAAAGTTTAAAAATTCAAACATAAAGATATTTTAATAAAACTACATACCCTAAAATAATTTTTATAACATTAACCTAACACAAAGAAGTCAGAAGGTAGCAATTCAATAAATACTTTTCTTCCCATTAATAATAACAATTCCAGTTATGTTTAAAAATAATTAGAAACTTTTTGACGAAATTTAGAAAACTTATTCTTTTTTGACTAAAAAATACTTGTAATTCAATATATTTACGCAATCATTTAAAATTAATTTTAATAAATACCTATTCACGCAAATAAATAATTACACAACATCCAAAAGCAGCTAAAGTTTCATGAAAAACGGAGCGAATAAATACTGTTTAAAAGAATTCTTTATAAATCGCACAATATTTTATTCGAAACAAGAATTGATTGTGAAAAATTGTCGTTGCAACTAAAATGTTATTAATATCAGTTTCATTGGAGAGCTCGAAGTTACATTCTTAATTAAGAATGTAACTTCAAATCGAATTAACTAGTAATTTTAAACTAATTTTTAAGGAATATTTCATTTGGAACATCCAGTTTAAACAAAGTCCACCTCTTGCTGTTTATAATTATGCAATATGCCTTTTTGCTAAAACCTGGCATTTCTAACTGCAGAATGAGAAATTAAAATATTTATTTTGTTATTAATAATCCAGACAGAAACTGAAACATAAAGGCAAATAAAACAATTAATATTATAAACGAATGATACTTTTTTCAAAAATCCCCTTTGGTTTTTCAGTTTGAAACATAAAGCAAAAAGAGGAAGGGTAACCTGGCCCTCGATAATATATTAAGGCACATACTTCCAAAATGATATAATATCTCATTAAATATTTGTTCTAACATTTTGAAATTTTTAGAGAATACGATAAAAGGTTTACAGACGATTATAAACTCAAAAAATAAACATCTTTAAGAGTTTTAATGATCTGAATTCCTTTAAGAAAGAATTTTCAGAATTAATGGTCACATACTTTCTCTCTCCCTCTGCTTAATCCCTCCACTGATTTATTTTCTTTACTATGAAATTAGATGGTCTTCAATTTTGAAAATGTTTCCCTTTTGATTCAATTGAGAATTCATATAGAACACTTGAGCTATTTATTTATTATATGTATGTATTGTATTATAACAATTATGAACAGCTTTATTGTTAAAAAGAGGCAAAAATAAGATAAATCCTTGCACGCTTGGTGAACGGACAAACTGGTCAAGGGGTTAAAATTATGGACATTATGAAAGGCTGCTAATCAATAGCAAACAATGATTATGAAATATAAACCTTTGGTATGAATCTAGCATTTTTACTGTCGTCCCTGGTCCATTTATAATGCGAATATGAATTTTAGACGCTTTTTTTTCTGCCCAACCGGAACCAATATTTGACATAGAACTATAGTTATAGACAAAAGATCACATATAGAATTTCCTCGATTTAAATCACTGCATATATATATATATATATATATATATATATATATATATATATATATATATATATATGAAGGCACAGATTGACAGACAATCAACCCTTAGATACATGTAATTCAAAATTTGATAGGAATCTACATTTTAGATGCCAAAGCTGTTTATCAAAATTTGTCCATCTAGCTTTTTATTTGTAATGATTTTCGCTTGTATTCGAACAACCAAACAGACTTCCTCTGAATAGACTTTTTTCGAAGTGTGGTTGAAATCCACACATTTGGTCTGAAGTTCTTATACCAAATTTTGCCCATTTAGCTTAAAGCATTTTTGAGTTATCGCATTCACAGTCAGGCATTTTGATAAAAATAGTTTTCTTGAATTCGAGTGGTCTGAAACATGTAGATTCGTCAAAAGGTCGAGTTCGACATTTTTGACGATCACACCTTTATTATGGCACGTATAAAAGAAAGTAAAAAAGCTGGGCAAAAATACTGAAGAAACAATCTGTAGAAAGATTGAAAAAGAAATCTTTACCTAGTGTGGATGAAATCACTGGACCATTTGTAAGGGATGTCATGGCAAATGCAGCACCATATTTGTTGAAAACCTTCTCAGGAATAAAGGCCAAAAAAATTGGGCAACAATATTGGAGAGGAAATCTGAAGAAAGAAAGAAAGAATTGAAAACATATAATTAAACAGCAAGAATGTAGTTCTACTGCTGATATATGGATTAACCAAAATATCATACATAAATAGTAACTGTTTACTAAAACTAAATATATTCCAATTTTGATTTAAAACAGGGTTGACAAGCTTCATTTTTCGAAATAATACTTCGCATATATGCAAGTGTTTTGTTCTATGATTACATATTTCACAATAATAAAACTTCAAAATAATAAAATTTTCTAGAAACAACTTCAAATAAGGAATCATGGACATCTCATACGATCGAAAACCTTTGGTGTGTAAACAATTTTGACAACAGGTTTCAATTACTTTCTGTAACTTGAAATCTATTAAATGTGCGCAGAACGTAAGGATAAATTAATTTCATTTCACGATCTACGTTACTCCAGAATCGACTGATATAAATTAATAATGAAGATACTGTAAATAATTTTTTTGTAAATGATTTATGAAACACTCGCTAATCCAATCTAGATCTAGGCTTGCACTGAAATTCACAATTACTTAATTCTAGTGTTTCAGTAACAATTAAAAATAATAAAAAAGCTGCTAAAAGAATAAAAATTGATTGCAATAATGATCTTAACATTTCCATTGTTATTTAAACGGACGTTTCTTCATTCATAGTTTAAAGAATAGACAATAATATTCCCAGCAGCGTTAAGAAAACTATGTCGAAGATTCTTTTTAAAATCAACGGAAACAAAGAAAAGCAAAGATTTTTCTTAGAACTCAGATATGAAAGAAGATAGTTTAGTAATGAACTATTTGAACTTCTTTTTTAATGAAGTTCTGTTTTCATACCTTAGAAGGCAAAATCTAAAAAGAAATGTATGTGCAATACCATTACAAAGGCACGAATCCTCGATACTGGTTTCAAAGCCACATTTTACACATGCTTATATTTTTAAAGAAAGAAAAGGTTCCATAATAAACACATTTTCTTTTCTTCTTAATTAGATGTTATATTCAAATTTGGAAGTTGTTTGTTCTCTTCAATCAGATAAGAGTCCACGAAACTCTAGAGATGCATTATACTTCTATGTGAATACTCTTTTTTTACCTGATTACAAACAAAGGCTTGTGGAAGTTCTCAAATATTATAATTAGATGCACATTTTTAGTTTACGTGCATTATAATGCCAAATAGTCATGTGGAAACTTGAAATTTATTTATTTATTTATTTCAACCTGTGTTTTACAATACATTAAGGGCTTGCATATACTCTGATCTTTTTTTTTTTTTATTTTAAAAAGGAATTTATTGAGAAGAACTGGTACTATATATATCAACCTTTTTTCCATCATTTTCTACAACTTTTTCTCATTTCCGTCCAATAAGTCTCGCAAATAACTGTCCTCAATTTTTTTTCTCCAGCCCTTTCTTTGTCATTGACATGGAAACCACCGTTATTAAATCGTTGATACCAAAACCGACAAATAGGATATGACGGAGCAGCATCACCATAAGTTTCTAAAAGTGTTCTGATGGCTGCGGCAGCAGATTTCTTCAAATCAAACAAAAAAAAAACAATGAATGACGAAAATGTAATTTGGAGCTTCCCATAACTGATGCCTTTATACACCGAATAACTCAATAATACTAAATGGAAAACTTTCAAAATGATAACAACAAAGAAACAGTAAATTGGTAAAACTTAAAATCATTGTCATTTGTATAGATCGCATATTTACCAATAGATGCCGCAGATTAAAATACATGACAGTACCTAATATATGTACCTAATATGTTTATGATAGAGACCCTCATACATAATTTTGAAAAAGTTGTGTTTTCAGGTTCTGTAAAGTCTAATCTAATACGTTGTACTCAAATAGGTTTTGAAGTCGAATTTTTTAATGACACTTTTTCTTCATATATTTAAATAGTATAAAAGCATAGGGTGATTTAGAGAGGTGACATGAGAAACTTGAGTTCTCTGTTGAATCAAGAACCATGACATCACGAGAATTTCTTCTTTAACCATTCAATTCAGACACTGAGCAGACAATTACGAAACTACCGTTAGTCGCAGAGTGTAAAATATCTCTTATCCAAAAGGATTAAAATTTGACGGGAAAAACTAAAATGAAAACATCTTCGATCAAAATGGAGAATTTATTATAATAAATTAGCTGTCTTCACGATAAGCTCTCCTTCACAATGAGTCATAATAATTAAGATTTCAAAAGTTCTCAGACTTCAGAGTTCATTAAAGATTAGTCTGAAAATAAAATAAAAAAATTCGGTTATGACTTACGATATTATTTAACTGTAAGTTCTTTCTTTCATTTTTAAATAAATAGGGAGCATTGTACGGTAAAGTATAATTCAAAATTCATTGAAAAAAAGTATCAGCATGCAGTGGTTAGTTCATTAACTTCGAATTTTAATGAATTAATCGATAAGCAGTGCTGGGATCCAAGATAATATAAATCTTTTTCATATAAGAACCCTTTTATAGTTCAAGTTTTGATTTAACTGTCTTCATTTTCAAATGCCAATTCTCACTGTTCTAGATATTTAAAATTTTCTGACATATCTCCAAATAAAGGCCTATGTAAATATTTTTTATTGTGTATTTGAATTTTGAGCAAATCATAGAGTCTACCAAAGTAGTATATTCCGAAAGTTTTAAATGCATATTTAGAAATAAAAAAAATCTGTGAATATAAGCACATATACATTTGGACAACTACAGAATGCGCGCACTTTTTTCCTCTCGTTGTTTACAGAGATGTATAGCAAAATTCAAAATAATATTGTTTTCTTTCTTACAAAACAATATTACTTTGAAATTAATATTGTAATAATATAATTAAGTAAAGAACATTCACCAAGAAACACAACTATTTTTGGAACAAATATTTTCCAACAAAATAAATAGCATGCGCCTAAATTTTCTTTTTAGCCAAATATTAAATCTATCTTTCGTAATTTGCCGCTTCAAAATTATTTAAAATATAAAACAAAAAAATTAATAGGACACGAATAAAGTCAGTGCTTTTTCTGTTTAAAAATATTGCAAACTGTATAAAATATTTTTTGTAAGAAGTAAAGTTAGTAAAATAAATTCCGATACAATTGAAGCCTTTTAATAGAAAAAAAGTATTGCATAATGCTTTCGTTTTCGTTTTTGTTTTGTTAGATTTGAAAAATATTTTTCTTTCAGTTAGAAGTATACAGAATAAGTAGATGAATTTGAACAAATCTACTATTAATTTTTGAAGCATAAAAAGGTTCAAAAATAACTATTTTCATTCTTTTGATAGTTCATTTGCGTAGATAATTTGTTTAAAGCTTTACATTTTACATAAATGGTTTTATACATCTAATTATTTAAGAATTGTTTATAAAATTTACTAAAAAGCACAATTATTAATTTTTGTAAATTGAAACAAATACAATGAATTATATTTACAATAACAATTTGCAAACTGCGTTTTACTAATACATGACAAACAAAGAGGGTTTCATTTTGGGTTTCAAAGTCCAATTGGTTAACTGAAAACTATTAATCTAAAATGAACATATATAAAAAGTAAAAAAAAATTCTTAAAGCAAGAAAGCATTGTAAAAATCCAGCTAATGGTTTGAAATAAAAAATTGTTTCACAGAAAATGCAGTTTTTTTTTTCAAGAACATTGGACAATTTCTCAATAATCACTCTTTTTAACTATGTAATTTATGCTAGAACAAAGTAAAAAGACAAACAAAGAAAAAAAAAGGGCAAAAAGTCCAGAATAAATTTGTTATTTCCTGATTCTTTATTACATCCTCTAAAGAACTTTTTAAATGAATTTTGAATTTCATAGTGACTTAAAATGATGAAAGTAGCCCATTTCTCCCATAATCAAAAATATTGAATTTTAGAGAGTTATTAAATGATTTTTATATCTCTTGTAAAAACAAAATTTTAGAAATAAAATTAAAATTTATTCCCCTATTAGGTTTCTGATGGTGCTATTATAAAATGAATTATATCTAGTGTTAAAAACTATTTGCTATTAATGCATTCTCCGCTAGTTATCTACAGAGTTTGCTGCTATTGGAACAGTCTTCAGAAGAGAAACTTTCGATTAATCAGAAAGCAAATTTATAGTAAAAGAATTATACCACAACAAAGATCTGATTTCTTTGGTGATCCTTATAATAAACAAAATACCATTAGAAGCCGTCAAAAATATTAAGAGCTCTTTTAAAGTGCATTTAGAATAAATGGATGTCGAAAGTTAACGCATACGATGTTCTTCATTTATGAAAGAAATGTCCTATGAAATTTTTTTTGAAGACATAAGGGGTTGAAAAGTGTCTCATATGTTACTAAAGAAATATTTATTACTAGTCGAATCTTTATTTTTACTTGTAAAGATAAATAAACATATGTTGTACACGCATAGGATTCGATGTCGAAATGTTAAAAATTATTGCGTGCATCAAGAGTTCGTAATTCAGAATTAACTCGAGATTTTGACACTGTGGAAGAATAATTGAAAAGATTCCTTCTTTCAGATGATTGCTATTCGTTTTATTTGTTTTATTTATTCTTTTGGGCCAAAAATTAAACATAAGTTTTTATTTAACGGGATTACATACGCTTTAAATTGAATATATATATAAGCAATACCTTTAAAGGGCAATTCTATTGAGATATATTAAAAATATAAACATATAGGCACGTAATTGAGCCCGGCCATATGAATCTTGACAACATACTGCACACATCCGCTAAGCCGTGTAAAAATAGCATCCCTGTGTACTTTACCTTTGCCGGGTCGTCTGTGTCAGAGTTCAAAGACACGAGACAGACCCCAGGCTAAGGACGAGAATAACCCTCGAGCGATTCAGTGGCAGGTGTGCAAAAATAGCTTCCCAGATGTAGCAAGAACTTTGCCTTTAAGCAAATTTCTGTTGATTTAGTTCTTTGTTTACCTTCACGCTTCGGAACAGAGCCGCTCGGTTGTTCAAGTTACGCTGGCAAAATCTATCAGTCAGGATTCAGCTGCTTATCTGGAAACGCGTTTAAATTCTTCGCTTCTGAACCAAATAACTTGTCACATAAATTTAATCGCACTCTTCTCAGAAAGTACCACTCCTGTCAAAGACGTTATTTCCTCAGTTGAAGATGTTACAAATAATTTTCATTTCTTTTATATTTGATCATTTCCTTTTAATATATATTCTTTGACTTCACTTCAAAATCCATTCATGACTATTGATAGATTGAGAGAAAAACGAATCCTGTCAAGACAGCAACAAAAGAAATGCGAAATGTTCATGTTAAAAATACCATAAAAATTCTAATTTGATACAAATATTTTTATAAGCGCCTCACGTTTTAAAAATTTGTTTTGACCTTTATATTTTTTGATAAAAAATATTTTGGTTTTCTTTCTAGTAAACTAATAAAAGCATATTTTAAAAACTTTTTTTTAATTTTATTTATAACAAGGCCTTTTAATTTCATCTAAACTTTATTAAATTTACGAATTCGTTATGACGAAGACTCGTAAATCAAACTATGAGTTTCTAAAACTAAGAATATTTTTTAAATAAATTTGCAGCATTTGGAACATAGATTCAGAAAAAAAGGTGTTTTTTTTTCAGTGCATATAACATACTTATAAAGTATCATAAAGTGAAGAAAGAAGTGGGAACAAATATTCTTGTTTCCCAAAATAAAGTAAGAATTCGAGATAAAAAAAATATCGCTATAATAAAATCACAGTAAAAAATAAATGGAAGATTAACATGAGATATCAAATTAAATTAAATAAATATAGCTTTTTTCCTTACATGTTTGCTAAATTAAACTCTGTAAGATAGTAAAACATCTAATATTATCTATTTTTATTAATAAGTTAAATGGCTGAAAAATTACCAAAAATTCCATATATTAGTTTTGGAGATATTTTATATATAATTTAAATCCAAATTATTTTTCTAACTTTCAACTTAAATTAGCTCTTAGTAGCTTCATTCGCTTATTTCTTGATCCATTCCACTTGTTCTTATAAATTAATTCAACAGAAGCTTTGTAAAATTGTTGAATCGGCTAAAAGCCGACTATTTCCCACATCCCGAGTGAGAGGATGAAAATTGTTCAGCCAAGCACATTCTTTCAAAAGATCCCTGTGTTTCGCTTGCCTGTTTAAGCGCTTGTAGAGGAAATCCCCATCGAAATCTCATTATATATAAGCACTATGAAAAAATATTCTCCCTATCAAAATCTTATGGTATTTAAGACCAGGGATAAAGATTTTCCTCCCTTCTTTACGCTTTTGCTTTTCTGCCGCACTGTGAGCGAACGCGCCTTGTCCGTGCTCTTGTAAATGAATCGTTATCTTTCAGGATGGAATGAAACGAACTTAAAACTTCAAAGTGTCTTCAATATCATCAAAATCTTCATCTGCCTTCAACAAATAATAATAAAACATTGCATTTAAAAGTCTACAGGATTCGAACCTGTCGGCTAAAAGTCGACTAATTGCCACACTCCGAGTGAAGGGATAAAAATAGTCCAAACACGCACATTTCTTTAAAAGATCCCTATAATTCCTTTACACGAAATGTACATGTGATTGACACGTGTCAAAGATCTCTATTAGAATCTAAAAGTATATATTAATAGAGAATAAAAGTTTCATCAGCTTTCGGTCATTCCATTTTGTGTCGTTCTGTGTTGTGCTCGTCGCTTCTGTTTGTAATTATTGCGTGCTTCGCGTGGTGGAATAAAACGAACTTAAAAATTCAAAGTGTCATCTATGTCTTTGAAACCACCTTCCGTTTATAACAGTATGTCTGAAATTTTTTCATTTTAAAACATAATTACATTTTTGTTTTCACGTCTCCTTAATGGTTTAAATCGCAGATATTTCCAATTTAAATGGCAATTGCTCAATATTCTTCAGTAGAATTTCTGCCCATCATTTTACATTCGAATTATAGCAGTTCATTGAGTCAAATTCTTGATTTTAAAGAGGCAAATTCCAACGGAAGATCAATTGTTTCATCAAACAATACCTAATGAATATTTTTTGCACTTACTTTCACGATTCACTGAGCGTAATTATTCACATTACACGGATGATAAAAGATTTTATCACTCAGTAATTATGCATTATGCAACTATGTAAAAATAATAATGTTGAAGCTGAAAAAGTGAGCAATAATTTGCAAGACCTCATTTTTTTAAGAGATTGGGAGTGGGGTGGGGATACTTCAAATACGATAATGAGAAATCGCCGATTAATTAAGGGGTTCTCACTTCCCTAGATGGTATGGTGATAATGATATAGTGGTGCTCCGATGACCGGACGTACCTCCTTCCAGGAACAGGGGAATATATAAATCGGTCATTGCAATTTTTTGCTGTTGTCGTGACACACGGATTTTCAGGCAAAACGTTGAGGTGTCGCTCTTTATTACTATCTTGAAGGTGCAAACTTCCATTCTTCTATTTATTACAGAAATTTGATTTTATCACTATGAGTATGGCACACATAGTGTTCGAAGTGTCATATGAATCGATACCGAAATGTTTAACACTAAACTTTTTAAAAAATGCATTAATTTTTGGGAACCCCCCTAAATTCTTTTTTGCATTATAAGCGTCAAATGCTCAAAAGAATTATGAACTATTCAGCATAAACCAAAATTTAGTAAATGAAGAACTTATTAAGTTTGGTTGGGAAGAATAAATATTCCCCATATCCTTTTTAAAATACTTGCCGTAAATTAATATTTATTTTTAATCCCTGTACACTAAAAATTCTCAATAATGCATCAATTTTTCTGGTATAAATATTTAAAATATAAAATATAGGCACAAAACTGTGCCACTGTAAGATACAGATGTTTATAGGCCTTACTGTGCATTCAATTAGTTGTTAGGATTCTCATAATGGTAGATCCGTAGTGATAGATCGTGAATGTTTATAGAAAATAAAATAAATCTGAAAATTATTTGTATCCAAAAGAAAAAAATGTAAAATAACATAGAGATCTGTTAATAAGCCAGCAAACAAGCAAAATTTAAGAAGTAAAATATATTACTAAATCTTGTGTAATAAAATTATTTTACAAATTTAAAAAAAACTCTTTCCTTCTTTAAAATGTAAGTTTTAATATCAGATTTAAGAGCCAAGAACAAATTAGAGTATCTACCTTCATAAAAGTAGAACAAGTTTAATCAAAGAAGTCGATCAATAATCAACTTTTAATATAGTGTCGTTTCATGTGTTTAGCTGCTGAATCAGTTTTTTTTTCCTGATATCATAAAAGCTCTACTTTAAGTAAAATATGCAAAAATGTTTTATGAACTTTTTTTTAAAAATGAAACATATTACTCATATCACATTTCATAAATATTCAATTATTTCCAGCCAGTAATGCTGATTTCTCGTGTAAATTCATCTTAAATTCAAGTATTTTAACAGCAGATTTACGTTTATTAGAGATTGAAATAACAGTTTTAGGAAAATAAGCCTATTGCCATTCCAGAACTATTCATCAATCTGAACATGTTCAGTCCCAAGAAGAAGGGGGGGGGGGAGGATTGATTCACTGGAAACGGTCAAAGAGCAATATTTATCAAAGGTAGAAGTGAAGATAGTTAAGCAGTATTTCGATCGGGAAGGTCATCGTTACTTGGAAACGAAGTGATAAAAAAAGATCCAGTGACGACATTGATTTGAAAAATAGTTCCGCGGTATGTTACGGAGAATTGCTGTCTTCTTCCATGGAAGGAACTAGCTTTCAACATAAGGGAAGAAATCTTCAAAATTCAAAACTGTTGATAAAATTAGCTCAGATAATAGTTTTATCGAAACCTTAACATCAATTTTCTAATATTCACTATAACAAAATGCAGATAAATGAAGGTACAACTTCAAATTAAAAAAAAAAAAACTTTATAGGAAAGGTAAAAAGAAAATTCACGCAACTGAAATTGAATTGAGTAACCACTGTTAAAATAGTGAATTCATTCTACATAAACACACTTCGGACTATTCGGTTGAATTTAAAATAGGAATCATTCAAATTAAGATTAAATAACTTTTTTTTACTTAAACGATCATCAGTTTATAGTCAATTACAATAAACTTTAAGTATTCATCGAAATGATAAATTAATTGCTATACACTCATGTTTTCAGTGTCGAAAAAGGACATACGTTGATTTGCATTAATGTTAAAACGTCTATATTTCGTCAGCATTCAATTAAGAGATGAAATTTCACTAGACAATAAAACAAAAATTATTATTTCTTATAAAATCGCGTAAATCTTATTTCTTTTTTTAACATAGATTGTTTTTTAAGGATGTATTACACATGCATTAAATATTTTTATTCAATCTTTAAATTAAACTGTAATTTACTATTAAAGAAATAATTTTCGTAGAGCTTTACGAGCCGATGTTTTGAAATTTTCATAAAGCTCTGTGATGACAGTAATATTTCATAAATTTTAAGTGGATCAAATTTTCAAGAATATTTAAATAGTTTACTTTGCTTTGAAATATAGATTCTCATTACAGTTGATGTGAAATTAATTAGTAACAAGTAATATAAAAAAAATTTCAAAAGTCAATTCCTAGTTCTTAGATTATTAAAGATTTTTTTTATTTTAGGTACATTTCATTAAATAATTACAACTATTATAAATAATTTATCAAAAAATTATTAGAATTGAACTAGCATTCTTCACCTTTAAGGGAAAAATATTGAACTCCTTACATTTTTCCGATTGAACTACTGCTTGGTGATTTTAATTTTCATTACAAACTACTAAAACTCAATTTAACCCCCAAGTTAATTACATTTAATGAATGAATTAATATTTGAAGAAACTGTATTAGCATCAAGT
Source organism: Argiope argentata (assembly GCA_026289955.1). Taxonomy (NCBI): domain Eukaryota; kingdom Metazoa; phylum Arthropoda; class Arachnida; order Araneae; family Araneidae; genus Argiope; species Argiope argentata. The sequence continues at coordinate 6,039,090 of JAOUZG010033074.1, forward strand.
GTCATCCATTACTAGTTTCAAAAAATGTATTTGAATTTGAGTGGTGGTATTTTATTAACGATTGAAAATTTGCAAATAAATATATATACGGAGATTGTGAACTAATAGTAGGAAATTGAAAAAAATACATCGCAAACAACTTGTTTATTACTAAGTGATATTCAATTAAATATCACTATTTTGGGAGTTAAAAAAAAGGAATTAAATGTGCAATTTAAATTTAAAATGCTTTATATATAGATATATCTATATATATGTGTGTGTGTGCGCGCGCGCATATGTATGTTATACTATATACAGGGATCAATCACTTCCTGTTTCAAAGTATGGTACAAAATAAAAAGCCCCGTAGAAATATATTTTCTATTTTAAGAATATGGAGTATCATTATTTCTGCCATCCCCAAGATCTCTGCGTCTTTCAATAGAGTCACAAAGATCCTAAAAGTGATAATACAAAGGAAAGGTCATCGGCTCTGGAACAATTCGTATTTTGAAATTTTTTGAAGAATTTTCTAGCAATTTTGAAGAGTATGAAACGTGCGTAAGACATTCCCTGTGAAACCTGCCAAGGATATAAAGATGGATGATTCTTATTTGCACCTGCTTAGTCTGCGTAGAAGCGGAGTTTTCAAATGAAAGTAACCAATCACTTCTCAGTCTTCTAAATTCAATGTTTCTTAATTATCATTTATATGGTAAAAATTGCTTCTAAAACATACGTTTATCCGAACAAGAACTGTTGAATTTTTTTAAAAACATCTAAATGTAGTTAACACCTCAAATATTAACTTACCAATATTCTGGAGATGATACTTCAGTTTAATATTCAAATAGAACATTTATGCAGTCTAATTATTAATGAATGTAATAATGAGAATACTAAATGTAATATAATTAGTTATTTAAAACATTTCTTTGTTTAGATTAACGTCCCATTAAAAATATTCGAGGATTATTAAAAGGGGCAAGTTGCTATTTGTGTTCGAATACGCAACTTCCATGCCATTCAAATTCTTTTGACTTCCTATTTGAATTATATATGTAATTATTCAGTAAAGAATTAAAATAATAAGAAATAGATGGACATTGTAATCAATAAAAAGCTTCCATCGATAAATAGCTGCTTTAGTTTTTCTAAATCTAAAATATACACTGACAATAACGAAGCAAAAATGTGGTTGAAAAGAAAATAAGAATTTTAAAATATAATTTACATTAAAATAATTCATAAGCAATGTACAACAGAATTTACTTTTCGAGAAACTTAAGACCTGATTTGGTGCTCTGGCGAATGTACTGTCAGAATACTCTCATGCATTTTCAACAAATTTTCAAAAAGAAAGGGCAAGTTTACATTTACTTACACAATTAAAAGGCTCCGTGACTCCGAGAATATTGAGTAAAAAAGTACAACTGTTAATTACAATAGAGCTTTAAACTAAGCGGGAAGATTTGGTCACCAAGAAATTCGGATAAATGAAGAAAATGTCAAAAATTAAGCAAAAAAGTTGCAAAAAATAAAAAAATACTTCCTTCAATTCATGAAACTGATACAAAAGCCTGCAAATGCAGTAAAATTGACGTAAAGAAGAAACTAAAAATTAGAATTTTCATTACATATGAGCAATGTAATAACTCTCTTCCTAGTGGCAGACGTTTAATTGCAAGCAGCTGCAAGTAAACATCGCTTTATCCACATCGAGTTTTCAAAACATATAAATGGTCTGCTGCGAATTGGAATAGTTTCATATTTCATTTCTGGAACCAGCTTCATCATTTTCTCGTCATGTCCATTTGTTTGTATAACAGACAAAATAGCCAATTCCCCATCAAATTTCTTTGCTACTTGTTTTCTAGGATTTCCACAATTCAAATGATTACGAATTCTATTTCATCATTCGATAACAACACATTTATGATTGCAATTCCTTCTGGGCTCATTTAATCTATTAAAACATCTGCTGACTCAGAAAAATTATACTTGTGTAGTCTAATACAAATTCATACAACAACAATCCAGATGGAAATAGGGAAGAAATGAGACGCGATGACAATGCAGTGGTTACCATTTACATTTAAAAATAGTCTCCTTTGGTTGGGAAGGGACGCGTCAAGGCCACTGATCGCGCTTTCTTTATTGTTTTCCTTGATTTCGATATAATTTTTTTTTCTTTTCGCTTTTCTTCTTTCTTTCAAAATATCATTACAAAAACTGGTAATTCGTTTAATCAAAAATCGGATAATTGGAGCTCTGTTGCACAATATTTATTAACATTCTGAAAGCCGAAATCATGAGATGAAATTTTAAAATTATATAATTTTCCACAAGTTCTTGGAAATAGTATAAACAATCATTATTTATTTCTAAATAATAAAATACTAGTAAACACAACTTAATTAATTAAACATGAATTGTAGTCAGCCAAAGTTTATCGATAGATATCTTGAAATAAAAGCGATTACTAAAAATGAAATTCTCAGAATATTTTCAATAAAATTTTGAAATAGTCCTAATTACAAACATAAATTGCGTAGCACAATCGAATTGAATTTAAAAAGAAAAATGCTCATTAAAGACGAAAAAAAATGATGACGAAAAAAGATTTTTCAATGCGGCTTTGAAAGTGAATGATAAGGATTGTGTCAGAAATGTCTTGCTTCATCCAAATCTTCCGAAAATTAATGGCGTCTTACTCATTTTGACGCATATTAATGCAAATATCTGAGCTAATGTGTAATTTGAACTTATTATTTTGCCCTTTATTATTCTTCAAACAATTCATTGCTGACACATTTGATAACTTTAGAGGAAGTAATTTTAATTGGATAAAACGGCACGTTCACAAACTTTTACAGTTCCAATGCCTGAAACAAGCCCATCAATCTATACTGTATCACCTCTCAAAAAGTTACTCTACTGTATCGCATGAAACCCTTAACAGTTGCAGGTACACATATAAATTCTATTTCTTTCTAGTAATGACGCAGTTTTGAATTAGTCCTTTATTTTCCAGTAATATACGTACAAGTAATAACAAAAATCTAATGGTGGTGATTATGAAGAATATCAGATCGGTTGTAGGAAAAATGAAACCAAAATGAAATATCAATTCCTTTTCTTAAATTTAAAGGATCTCAAAAGAATTATTTTTCCTACTCCTTACTCCATGGAATTACTTTATATTTGAGATCCGCGTTTTAGGCGTTTGTGGCAGGTTCAAGATCATTAAATCTTTAGGTTACGAGTTTTTTAGACTCCAGCGCATAAGGAAACGCTGGTGGACATTTTTCTAGGCGCTATATCCATGTCTCTGCTTGCGTTCATTTCCTAATTTTGTATGTATGTGATAAAAAGTAAAATGCATAAAATTTTACGTCGTACAGTACAATTCTCATATTCAACTTCTTAAGAGCCCTCAACCATAATATGAATAGTAATTAATATTTTATATTAAAGATGTGGAATAAACACATACTCTTAGTTTTGTTACTTGTAAAGCTTGCTTAGTGTCCCACTCTAAATCTTGGCAACATATATTTATAATTATCACAGGAAACTTTAAATTTTGACTTAATACCAATTTTAAGAAAAGGTTCTTTGGTTTTTAATATTTTTTGTATTTAAAATCTGAAATAATAATAATTTAACATTGACAAAGCGCAAGTGATACATTTAAATAGATTAATAATATAACAAAATAGACTTGATATTTGACTGGAAAAAACTAAACCGCGCTTTGTTAAATATTTTTTTAAAAAAAATTCACTGAAATTCTAGAAATAGTCGCACAGAAATAAAATTTTTGTCATTTCAGAAACTTTTTAAAAAATTAATATATGTTAAGAAGTTATTGCGAAAAAACGTAAAATTATGCTGCCACATTTCAATTTTTTAGCAGCAAAGTCAATCCTTCTAGGTACTATCTAACAAGTGTGCCAAATATCTTTTGAATCCATCCAGGGATGTGAAATCGTAACAAACAACAAACGAACATTCAGTTTTACATTCATAGATTCAAAGGTAAAACAAAAAGGTAGCCTTAATGGAGATTTTCCTCATTTTAAATGATTCAGTTAATCAGTTAAAACATGATCTTACAGTCGCTTCAGTAAACCAATTAAAACTTTATCTTACAATAACTTTAGTTAATCAGTTAAAACATGATCTTACAATTGCTTCAATTATCAGTCAAAATATTATCTTACGATAGAAAAACAAGAAAGCTTTTCCAAAATAGCATTCGTAGAATAATAAAAATTTTCGCTGTAATTTTCAAGATATCCGATCTAAGGTCTAGATTGACCGTGACAGTTTTTCTTTCCTTCTTTCTTTTTTCATGTGGGAAAAAAGTTTAAATAACGTGGATTTTTAACTCCGTAAAGTTAAATTACACTCTAAAGAAAAAAGATGTTTAAAGGAATATCAAATTCTTTAATTCGAGAATACATGAGAGTTCATTTTTTTATTTTACATCTTATCTCTATTTAATGCGTACAGAAACATCTTATAAAGTTTAAATGCTTATGAAATTACGCTTTTGACTTTTTTTAAAAAGTGGATTAGATATACTAGTTTGAGAAAAAAATGCTATATTTAGTGAATTTCTTAATACAACGATCTAGATTAAAAACTATATTATATATATATATATATATATATACGGCGCAAAAAGTTAAAAATATTTGAGATAAATTTCATTTTTCTGTCAATTCCTATAAAGAAATATACATTTTTATTCATATGAAATAAAATATTTTAAATAAAAAAAGTAGTCATTCAGCAAATCTTAGTTTATATATATAAAAAAAATAACACAAGAATTAGATTATTTTCTCGCTTTCTTCAACGAAATAAAAAATCAAAATAATGTGTAATTGACCAATCGACTTCTGTTTTTTGTTTGAAGGTCTGTTACCCCTCTTTAATATTAAACATATGAATATAAACACTTAAAAAAAATTCAGCTTTCTTCCTCTTTACTATAAAATATTGCTCTATGCTTTTTTTTCATTCCATTTATATTCCCTCTGTTTTTTGGCTCTTTCGCTATTCCGATAAAAATATAATTAGAAATCGCAATTGTAAATCAAGATGAACACATAAAAAAGGTTTATTTTCCAATAATACACACTCCTTTTAACTTTCGTCGAAGTCAGAAGGATCATTGAAATGTAAATAACAAGAAGATTAAAGCTTTCATCCCAGAGAACTAAGTTATATGGAAAATAAATCTAATGTAAATGTTATTTGATGACAGGGTAAATATCATATGAATAGCAATTAGATCAATTTCTGTTACAGAAATAAAATGAATACAATAGAAAGTTCAGTCATATCTTAAAGTTGAGAAGCACCATGTAATAAGGGAAAATAAGTGGATTTATTAAAATACTATTGCTCAGGTGTTAAGTTTCAATTTTTAGTAATAAAACTGAAAATTGCCTTAAGACATTTTTAATGTTGAGTATCTACTGTCCAACATATACATATTTGTAAGAAAGAAAAAGAAATTAATACTCCCTTTGACCTTGTAAAAGTCAGAATTTTTAAGGGGGAAAGAGAGTATGACGATAAGGAGTTTTTATTATTATTATTATTATTATAAAAAATCGAAACAACTTTGGCTTGGAAAATATTTAAGTAAGTAAATGAATATATTTTCAACAGAAATTTACAAGTTAAAAAGACTTAGTTTTTATTTCAAGAAATATTTTGTATCTATTTTCTATCAAGGTTCATGAAATTTCATTAGAAATCTTTCAGTTCTTATTAAGAGAAGTCATCCGATAGCATCGTTTTCAAAATTATAAAATTTAAAGAGCATATCGGACTTTTAACACATTATAAATGCACCTTTATTGATATGTTATTTATTAAAAGAAGATGCATCCTAGAGAAATGACTCCAGTCATAAGGTGTATTACAAAATGAAGAAACAGAGGTAAAATAAAAACTGCAAGTATTGAATCAAAGAACAATAAAAATACAAAACATATTAAGTGCTTAATGTGTATATAAGTACAATATAAAAACATTAATCAGCGCGATAAGAATTAAAAAATTGTGAAATCTATACCCAAACAGCTTTAAAATAGTACACGCGACTTAAAAGCTAAATTTTTCCCATCTCAAAAAAGACTTTAAAAATTAAATATAATTAATCTTGATGACTTTAAACTTTCAAAAGCCGAATATAATTAATAGTATAAACTTTTAAAAACATATTAGGGATTTGAAAGCTATAGATTTTTTTAGCTTATTTAAATAGCTTTTAGTAGCTTATTAAAAATATCTGACTCTTCGGGAAATTTGGACATTTATAAAATTTATATTGAAAGTTTATCTACATAATTATAATTTGAAAGAGACTTTTATAAATAAGTTGTCCTGTAAATATTTTGGATGCTATAACAAATACACAGAACTTAATGTGTACAATAGCGCAATCAACCACTTAATATTAGGTGAGTGCAAAAGCTCTACCTGTTTTTGGATATGCAAATTTGCAGTGGAATTAACGTCACTCGTGACGCTGTAACGACGCAAATCGTCTACCAATCAAATGTGTGGGTGCCTCACATATAAATGCATCGTGTCTCACAGAGTTCATCATCGCAAAGAGAGAGAGAGAGAGAAAGGAAAAATCTCAAAAAGTTGTAATATGGAAAACGAGAAGGAGCATAAAAGACTTCGTTTGTTAAACGAGTTCGTTAAAAAGACTACGGCAAACGTAGCATGTCGAAATGTTTTTCAAGTATATGGGGAGTATGCAATAGAGAAAAGCACAGGTCGTCGATGGTTTCGTAAATTTAAGGAGGGAGACAGAAGCTGCCAAAGTCATACTAGAAAATGGACGGCCGTCACATGGTGGGGAAGACGATATTGTCCAAGCCATAAGAAACAACCCGAACCCAAGCACGCAAGAGTTAGCCGAGATCTTCAACGTACACCGGACAATGGTTGAGAGACGACTGGTTAAGTTGGCACGTTGTGTTCAATATAACCTGACAACTAATCGACAGGACCACCTGTGTTTCCTTGCTTTACCGGTATAAAAACGACCTGTTCTTGACACCAATTGTGATAGGAGTAGAGAAGTGGGTTATGTATCGTAACGTAAAGCGTCGTAGGACTGTGTGTCGCCCTTCTGATTCGTCTCCATCGACTTCGAAAGCTGAATTTCATCCCAAGATGATGTGTAGTGAGATGTGCAGGGAATTATTCAGTAGGAGGTCCTGTCACTTAACCAAACCATCAATGTAGCTTTCTACTGTCTACAATTAGACAGGCTGCATTCAAATTTGGTTGCAAAGTGACTAGATCTCATCAATCGTCGCGGTGTTATCCTTCATTATGATAAATGCTGTTGCCATCACTCGTTATAATTAATGAGTTTTGGTTGGGATGTTTTACCCCACCCTCTCTATTCTTCTGACTTGGCACCAACTAACAGATAAGATTATGGTTAATATGGACAATAACAGATAAGATTATGATTAATAAAAACGGATAGAACTTTTGGATTAACTCAATATATGTCTTTACAAAGATAAATAAATATATAAAACTGAAAGTAAGAAATATCATTTCGGGATTTCAATCTAGTAATTTCATACACAGAATGCAGATAGACTGGAGATATATCATATGGATAAAAGTGATAAATTTTGTAAAGAAAACGGCGCTTAAATTTAATTAGTACTTCTAGAATTTCGATTTTATTTTTATAGTAAAGGTACCTAGTCAGACTGCAATATTAGAGATCGAACAAGACAGTATTGAAATTCAGAGCCTTCAAAGCCAGTTCATTAAAAGATTCACTTGTTTTATGGTTGAGAAAAGTTTTTCGTTGACTTTTTTTAGCTTGACAAATATTCAGAAATAAAAAAACCCTCATAGGCCTATTAATGCTTCTAGTAATCGTTCAAAATCTTTTCAAAATAATCCAACATGAAAAGACAAGTTTGAAATTTTTCTTCCAGTCTACAGCATAAAAGGAAATCTAAATTCATTGGTCTTAAAAAAGACAAAAAGTATTTCATTTACTGAAGTTCCAGGACTTAGCTATGATTAATGAAAAATAGTTTATAAAGTTATTACTCAGTAGTTTATATATAATTTTTAAGCTCGACTTCTTTCTTGCATCATCGATGACAGTTCTGGAATTACTTTTCTTATTGTTCACTAAAGGATTCATAGCTCTTAATTTTCTTTTTCTTTTCTTTTTTTTTTTTGCGTTTTTCAGCCTCATCATGCCTGCCTCGTGATCTTATGCCGGTGCAGCTGAGGTACACTTTGACACAGAAGCAAGATAAGGTTGACATAAGATGGGGGTTATGAATTGTTCATACTGACTAAACATCTTGACCTCAATATTTGGGCAAGCCGACGTCCTGGCAGGGATTTTATCGCACTGCTTTTTAAAATTTTTTAAAATCTTGGAACGATTTTTCAAATATTTTGAATATGAAATCAAACGTCATTTAACTCAAAGCATCAGAACTCTTATTAAATTTATTATTTAGTTTGTATGAAGTTTTTCAGTGAATCAGTAAAATGACTTACATTTATTCATCTAACCTATTATGGCTGCAGGGAAATATTTTGCAATTGTTTTTTTTAATGTTTGGAAAGAACATTAGTTTTCTATTAATTTCTTCGTGTTGCCCAATTAAGACCTATTGAAGCGATATAAATCTCTTTCTTTTCCAAAATTAAATACTATTTGATTGGCTCAAAATTCATCTCTAAATAATCAGTTTGTTTAGAAACAAATAGTTTCATAAACTGGGCTCAAATTTCATTCAAAGTATGATTATCTCGAGCCTAAAAAAAATTAATTCATAAGTAATTTTCAGAAAAATAGTCAAACGTGTTTTGTGCAGAATATCAGTATGAATTGACAGACTTAATCAGCTAACTCTGCCAAACTGATAGCAGGGATAGCGCATCTTCCCCATGATCTAAGCATCCTGGGTTCGAGTCCCGGTTCGGGCATGGTTGTTAATCTTTTCTAAGTGTAATATGTTTGAATGTGTCCCCCTGTAAAAAGGGGCTGTGCAAGCGAATGTGATGCGTGAGCATCTATTCTGTATGTGATATCTTTGAGAAAACGTTTTATCTACTTCTGTAAGGTTCGTGTGATATTTAGTGGCACACGGAGCTTTCTAAATGTTTGATAAAAATATTTGGCCTTATCTGTTACAAATATCCTTTTGGGTGGTAGTAATTTTTTAATTGAATAAATTAATCTAAGGTACAAGATGGTTCAGTCTCGAAATTAGAAGTAATCAGTGGAGTTGCTTCAAAGTATAATATCCCAATATCCCCTTTCAAATTTCTGAAATTTTCATTTTCTTTTTACATAGGAGACTTTATTACAGCATGTCAGTTTTCGTTTCACGGAAGAGGAATACTAAAATCTTGCAAAAAAAAACAATCTTATTAACATTAAATAACTTTGAAATAGATCAAAGAAGAATTCATTATTCATTTGAAATATTCATTTCATAATTCATTTTGAGTAGATCAGAGAATTCCTTATTTAACGTGAAAAGAGTGATGACTATATTTGACGGAAATAAAATGTGATCAAAATATTCGGAGAAATGATTACCTCATTCAGTAGAAAAGGAAAATAATGACATCAAAAGCTACACATTTTAGATTAGATATCGTAGCACATGTTCAACAGAATACAATTATTTTCAAATATTTTTAAATTCTTTGAGTCGAATGGGTACAGATACAAAAGGAATTTCTTTCTTCCCACCAACAGCTTCACCGCTAGCTTTCCCAATTATTATAATGATTCTGATATCAAAATATCTTTAATTACATAATGATTGTGTGAATGAATTCTAAACAAAAATTCAGAAGCAAAATTAACGTGACAAATCCCACCCATGAGAAACATCGCATTTATATTACTCACCTTGGATTAAATACAAAATATTTCTAAGAAAACAAAAGGTACATGTCCTTACAGAAGAATAACTTATCAGTGATAACAGGTTTGATATGCAAATATTACAAATAAAATTATTAATAAGTTCGATTTTTTAAAAAGATATAACAATGGAATTTAATTTAATTTGCAAAGGATTTCTTTGATTTTTGACTGCAAAATGATTTTCGATGTATTTTTATTTTTATTTCAATAGTCAATGTGAGAAATGAATAAGGGTTATTTTTTATTTCAAATGCTTGTCTAAAAACTTTGTTATTTAAAAAAAGATGTATATAATATTAAATCTGACAATTAGAATCCTTTTCATATAAAAGTAATAAAAAACCTTTAAAACTATTTTTTGAAAAAAAGGGCATCTCTTTTTCCCTTTCACTGCTTTTTTTTATTTCCCTTTATTAGATTTGTTTTGAATAAATTTAATTCGGTATTTAGCAATTAAAGATCTGAGTGCAATCAACCTTTAACAAAAGGTGAATGGGTTAGCTTCGCTACATAAATTTCTAATAGATTTTTAAAACATTAAATTGCGTTTAAGCAATCAACTACACCAAAACATATTAAAAATTTCCCTCATGAATTTCCCTGGTAATCCATTCAGTGTTAGTTCTGTAGTGAAAAGAGACTTCTTTAATTGAGATTCCCTGAACCACAGGATCTCTATAGAATTCGAATACCCTGGGAGCAGGAAAGTTGGGCATTTAATACAGATCAGTGGTTTGCCCATTTCAGTGTCATATTCCGAAATTGCAACGATATTGCTTAAACTTCATACTTGACCTAGATCAACAACCGTTGAGCAGTTAAGAGATTAAATTCTGGCATTGAATTTATCTTTCGATTGCATCCTTTTATATCAAAGCTTGTAACGTTTCATTTTCAGTTTGCTTTGTTTATCACTTGAGCATCGCTTCCCCACAAAAATAATAGTCTTAGGAAGAAAGTGAAACCTTTCATTTGTATTAGAGAATTTTTTCACCTCGGCAAAGGAATTTTTCAAAAAAAAATATTTTTAAATTTAATAATGTCCTAAATACTCGATACTGTTGAATGACATTATGAGATACAAGCCCACGTTTTCTCAGAATACATCGGAGTTCATTACTTTCTCTTATAAGAAGAGAAAGTATTGCAATCTTAAAAACTCGAGATTTTGACGAATCTCCACAATTCTGTGAGTCCATTCGAATTGTATTAGAAGGAATCAAAATATAGATAAATAAACAAAAGTGATTTTTAAAAGTTTGTTTGTCCGAAACAGGCCTCTTGATAAGTTATCTGATCATAAGGTGAGGGGAGGAGTTGAAGTTGAAGTAATTGTTTTCCGCGTTTAAATAAGGCGATATTTTTTTGAGACAAAAAGTTTGAATTAAAAGGTGTTAGGTACTAAATTGTCCAATAAAATGAGCAGTCAAGCATTATGATTGCTTAATTAATTCAAGAGAGAATTTTAAAAAGAGCAAATTTAGAAATATATTTTGATTTAAATTTCAACAGAATTTCTAGAATTTCATTCAAGTACTTATTAGAAAATTACTCGCTTAAATGTTAAAATAATATATCCGTTATGTTTTGAAAAATTCGATTTTGTTGAAAGAAAAAAAAGTAAAAAATGCTTATAAATAGTTACAGTGCTGTGTCTAATTAATTGGGCAATATTCATTTTTGAAAAACAAAATTCGTGCTTTTACAGAGTTCTCAGACCCCATAACGTTTTAATCTGTCTTTGGTTATGAAAGAAAGCTAATCTTGACTAGTCTAAATTGATGTAACTACGTGATCATTACACTTAGAGCGATTGCGCGTCCATTACGTTTCATTGTTATTGAAAAATAGTCGAGTGCATGAATTGTCTGATTCTCACTTGCATGAAAAATATAAATATTATTCTCAAAAAAAGGTCAGCACATCTCCATGATAATAGGAATATTGCTACCTCTGTTAGAGTTGGATAATTCAATGTTTCTAAGGTTATTTATCAGTACAATTAGTTTGGGACAATTTTTCTAAAATAAAAGAGTAATATGAATGCAAAATTTAGACAATACTACGGACAAAGCAATTTCTTGCAGAAATACTTGAAATATAAAGAAACGCTTGTAATGTGTCAGGAGAGATAAGATAACCGATTGCAATAAAATTGTATTCAGTGACGAAAAGAATCTCTCTAAGCAGGGGTTTCTATCAGCATTTGTCAGTTGAAGCGCAGAAGAAATCTTCAGGGGACAATAACACAATTAAGTACACTCAAAAGTAGATGTTTTCGTGGTTATTTCACATCTGAAGGAGTTGATAGCTTAGAACTAATGAAAAATAAAAATGCATCTCGATGCTATAAGACAAAATTGTGTCTCTGATGCAAACACTCACCATCAAATGATCCTCTCTTATGGCATAAATATAAGCTGTTAAAAATGTAAGAAAAGAAATTAAAAGTTTTGTATTATCCTGTTAATTTTCAAGATGTAATCCCACCAAGAATTGATAGAGCATTGTGAATAGACGTATTAGTAAGATGGACTGCTAAACCAAAACAAAAATGACAAAGAATGTCATAAAATTTGATTTTGCAATGAATAAATCAAAGCTTTTTATTTTAAATTAGTGAAATCCATGATGAAATTCGCACAGAATATCATTAAAGCTACACGAAGATATATTTTTAACTAAATTGTTATGTCATGCTCGTATGTTTACTTAATCAAAATACATATGTAAAATTTATATATTTTTTGTCCCAGTTAATTTGCAGAGAACTGTATTTATCCATCAGACCGAGACAAAAACGATTGTAAAATTTCTCCTTTATGATTTCAAATAATACAATGACGGTTGATTTTGAAAAATAAGTGTTAAAAATTAAATGTGATATTAACATTTAATCTCAATTACGACGCCATTTTTAGATGATCACTAATTCACGAACACTGCTATTAAATGTTTTTCGAGAATCAGTTGCCACAAAATAAGACTTCTTTTCCTTTTCAAATTGAATTTTAGAAGAATTTTTACTAACCCTACCGTTAAAATCGTTGAGCAATATTTATAGAATTTTTTCAGTTTGCGAAATCTAAATGATAAAAAAGTACAAATAGGCATTTTTCAACAATCCGATTTTTTCCGACGAACTTGAATTTTTTAGAAAATTCACAGATGTCAATCTGAATTTTTTATCATTATTCTTATCTATGTATTTAGTTTAATTTCAAAAATTTTTAATCATTTTTTTAAAATGAAAAAAATATATATATTTCTAAGTTCGCATTTATTTAAAATTTACTTTTGATCTAATTAAATTATCATCACATTCAACAGCTCATTTTACAGATAGTTTTAATTAGATCAGATTTAATTTCTCAGATTGATAGATTCTATTTAAACTCGACTATTTAAACAATTCTCATATTCAGATTTATATTTAAATCTTAAACTTTATTATTATTTATTATTTATTTATTTATTTTTATTTTAACTTCCCCCACAACTCCGCTTTTATCCGGTAAAATATCCAGATGAAATCTAAGAGGTCTGTTTTGGATAGCCAACTGAACAGTTTAACTAATAGAATTTATGTATGTTCGACTGTGATATGAATCCTAACAAATATTTTTGTAATTATGTGTGTCTGACAGCAATACACATAATTATAATTTTTGTGTAACAACACAAAGCGTTTCGAATTAGTTGGATAAAATGTAAATGGAATTTGAAGCTATTAATCAAATTTTGAAGGAAATATGTATGGAGGAAATTTGTCTGTCTCTGTTTCTATCTAAAATGTCAATAAATATCAAATTGGTAACGAAATCCGTCAAAGAAATAATTCTGTTCGTCTATACATTTGCATGCATGCAAATGCGTTGAATCAAGAATGGAAAGACTTAAATCAATGAAATTTTGTATGTGAACTTTTTAGTAAAATTTTTATTTTTTGTGGAATTTTGGTCAAAATCGAATGGGAAAAAGACGCCTAAAATGTATTTTTGAATCTCTTCACAATATTACTAATGTAAAAACGCTTATGAGTAGGAACCAGAAATTAATAACCTAATCTTTCATAGCCTTCACAGATTTTCTCAAGTTCCACACGATTTACAGGTTTATTAGGGAGTATGAGATAAAATTTCAAGGAGATCATTCCAATTAGTTTCCCACACCATAATCTTCCGAGTTTCTTGTTCCACCAAATGAAAAATGTTAAATAAACATTTTAAAATATTAAATTGAAGTTATTTCATGCAAATTCGCATTGTTTTCAAAAGCGGAACTTTACTGTACAAAGTAAAACTGATGGTAAGATGTTTTTAAAACTGCTGTCTAATAAAACAAGGAAAAAGTGGACATTCCACTCGAATGGCTGCAGTTACTGTTGAAGGATTTAAGCTGAAGAATGAATCATAACAAAACCATTACAGTTCACATGCTATACTAATCTTGAAAAATGTGAGTGAAATTATGTGTTTTAGGGGTGGGAAAATCGAGGAGGAAATTCTATTAAGAAATTATAGAATTTGAAAGAATTATAAGAGACGAAAAAAGCAAAAATATTGTATTTTCCTTCTCTGCATTTACAAGAATTTATGTTAATTTTTATATTGTATTAATTCTATGCGTATTCCTTATCAATAAAAAGAAAGAAAGAAACAGGACGAAAAACGCGTGCTCAGTATGCAGGCCATTTCCCAAGGCAGCCTAAATGCTTCTTCCGGGTTCCCGCTATTTTCTGTTTAGTAATCAACTCCATCACAGCTTACTCAGTTCAGCCATAGAGACACGGTTGGACTTGGTTAGCTTTTGAACGTGTTGAACAACTCCCTTAAAGTTTTTAATAATGTCTCCATTCACTTGATATTGATTTTTAAGGAAAAAAAAGAATTGCTTTAATGAATTTGATCACCTCTATTTTTTTTCAAACTGCTCTGTTACAATGTTAAACAAATCCTTTAGTGTCAAATTAAGAACTTCAAACAGTAAATTAAGACATCCTTAGTGTGATTAGCTAAAAATTTGACCAATCTAATTCTACTAAAAAATAGGTGAAGGATCCAAAAGAAATATTATTTGTTTCTATCGAATCTTCTTTTTTAGAATGCAAAATATGTTCTCATCCCGCATGTAAATGCTACGATTTTCTACTATAGTTAGAGAAAAAAATTCATGCTATTATTCAAGATTACCTTAAGCAAAATTAACCGATTTTAATAAGTTTTCATTTATATATACAAATATTAGATGTTGGTAAACAAAATAAAAACAAAATATTAAAAAATTATATTATCGACTATTATATTCATTTATAAGAAATGATGGACATTAAAAATTAAATTTGGCATCAATTTACATGTACGATATTTCAAATGGAACAAAGTAAAATATTAAAATTTACTAGTGCAACAGAATTCCCATCTACTGAAGAATCAAAATACATACAAATAAGCCTCCAATTTACTTCCTTATCGAAAATAGATTTAAAGTACAACCAATTGTTTTAACGTTCTAAAAACAAATTTAATTCATTGGAAGCTAAATTTGGTTTAAGAGAAATTCAATTAATTTTTTGATAAAATATTCCATCGCATATTTAAAAGTATCATAGTAGTACAAATAATTAGAGTATAAATAACATGTTAAAAAGTAAAATTGGAAATTGGAAATATCTAATCTTGAGGTGAAAGTAAATTTTATTTAAAATTTCTTTCATAGAAGAAATTTCAGCTTAGTGACAACATTCACCTTATTCTAAAATAATTGCTTAAAACAGCTGAAAATTGCCTCTTAAATTCTCCAAATTAAGAAAACCCTCTTTCATATATACTAAAGGGCATTTAATTTAATAAATTTCTCATTCTTACACTGTCCTTGACCCCCTTTTCCTCAAGCCCGTTCATTAGCTCCTTAGAAAGTGAGAATTAATTTTTCGAGATATTTTTTTAAAGTGTAATTATGTCTGTATCTGCACAATGCAGTTTTCATAACCTTCCTTCGCAGATTTTCACTAAGTAGGGCAAATCACTCAAGGAAAACTTACTGAGATTACAATTCCTGCCTGTTTCAGCGGCGTTGACCTCAAATCAGTCAATTGTAGGTCGCTAGAATTTCTTTTTCCTTTTTATACATCAAAAAATTCTCTAATATTAATTTATACGAGAAATTATCCCTTAAAGAAGCTTTAATACCCCCCAAATATGTAGTGTACTAATTAAAAGAAAAATTCTAGTTCTAAAGTAATTAGTATAAGTCTTATTTAAGCCCTTTGCCCTGAGAATTTTTAACAATCAGCGACAGAACAAAGTTTTTTTTAAATTTTAAATTTGTTTAAATGATTGATTTTTCTAAATTTATTTAGTTGATTAAAATGCATTTTTTTTCGATACAAACCCGATATATTTTAAAATTCCAATATCATCAGTGTTAAGACGAATTATAAAAACTGCAGTGAACAAATTTTTCTCCTCTACAATTAAATGATTAAATCGCAAGTTTCGATACAAATAAATTCCTCAAATTTTTGCAAATGTGAGGAACTGTAGAAAAATAAATGAAGATTCTGTTTACTTTTGTGTACATTTCAAAGATTTATTTTCATTTAGAAGTGGATATACAATATTTGCGAACTAGTATAAAACAAAGTCTCTTGCGATATTTACTGAGTTATTTAATTCATAAATATTCAACTATTCTCTATGAAAATCCCTTAAGAAGAATCTTAACTAATCTAAAGGTAGAATTATTTTTGAAACTATATAATAATTCCTTAAAAATAGAGAATTCTAATGTTTATGCATTTTGAATTTAATATAATTACGATTGAAGTCTTTCAATGAAAAACATTTTTGGCTGTTTTACTTAAAATTATTGATGAATTCATTTTTTTTTCTTTAGACGCAAGATAATCAAACTTTGAATGAAATTTGAGTTCGGTTTATCAAACTATTTGTTCCTCAGAAAACTGATTCTTTAGAGATGAACTTCGAGCCAATCAAATAGTATTTAATTTTGGAAAAGAAAGAGATTTGTACCGCCTGAATAGGCCTTAATTGGGCAACACGAAGAAAATATTAGAAGAAAACATTCCTCTGCAGTCATAATAGTCTAGATGAATAATAGTAAGTAATTTTACTGATTAACTGAAATTCATAAAAATTAAATGATAAATTTAATAAGAGTTCTGGTGTTTTGAATTAAATGACAGTTTGATTTCATATTCAAAATATTTAAAAAATCGTACAAGATTTTTAAAAATTAAAAAAAGCAGTGCGATAAAATTTATATATATATAGGTTTATAAAATTTCTGAACAAAAGAAAGTAAAGTTTTAATAGTTTGGCTATATATAGCATCAAACGATGCGGCAAGGAATAGTTAATAATAATGCTGATTTGATATATTTAAAGAAAAAATACTTTCGTAATCAAATTTAAAAAAATAAACATGATCTTGAATGACAAATGAAACCCAAAAAGAATTATTCATGGTAATTTCTATTTTAAGTCAGTTTTCAAAGAATAACTTTCCTATCCGAAATAGAAGAAATGAGAAACATTTTGTGGCGTTCTTCATTCAACACATCTCATGGGATTCAACAGCTGAAACAGCAGACTCGCTCGCTTTTTTGGGTTTATCTCTAAGGTAAATCCAACAGACTGAGTGAGAAAGTTCAGTGATCAAATTCATGTACTCACTGACAAGAAAAGCAAAACAATGGATAGGATCGCATAAAGTTAAAACAAAATATTGCATACGGATAATAAAAAACGGATTCCTGTCCATGGTGGATTCAAGCAGTTTTGTAACTCTAGGCAGTGTGTAAAAAGAGACCCTATTTTTAATAAACTGGTAAATTTAGTATTTTATTTCAACGCATTTTTAACTTAATAAGCATGCTAATGATGCATTTTAGAATTATTATTTTAGTAATATTATGAAAATGTATACATTATAATGAATTTATTAGGGATCATGATTGCACAGCACACTATTGATACACAACAATATTTAAGGAAATACTCGATAATAAGTTAATGTGTTGAAACTGATTGAACTGACTATTTATACCTGACAAATAACCCTTGAGGGCCACTTCGAAATGAGGATGAGATGCTTTCTGCATGGTAATTGGATCCCGCCACCATGGTGAGTACGCCCGGTGGGTACATAGGAGGGAGTATGTTCCTCCCATCAACGTACTTCCTACTGGAAGGGTTGTACCATGACCGGTGATGGTCCTTAGGACTCAACCACTGTTCCTGTCAGTGTTGCTGTTGCGGCTGTCCGTTCATTCAGTTTTTATGGTTTAAATCCGTGTACCTTCGAGACAGATCAAAGAGTCTGGTAAGACTGTACCTGACAAATACCTAGTAATTTAGAATTCATAGAAATTTGTATTTTTTATGGTCTTGCAGGTATTTTTTTTAAAGTAAAGGAGCTATTCCCCTCTCTCGTTTGAAATTGTGGATCTTCTCCAAAACCATGAACGTCAGAAAGTTCGGAATTTTATTTTTATAGTTTCCCATATCAGCATTTTGTTTATCCTGGAATAACCGGCTGTAAATTTTGGACCCTTTTTCTTCACCGAGTGAAACCAAAATCTGACACAGAATTACAATTTTAGAAACAATATCATAAGCCAAAGTCGTTCTGTTTTTGAATTATCGCATTTACATAATGTAAAATACAGAGTAACAAAAGGTCAATCCCTTTAAAAATTAAGTTTTAAAATTTTAATAAAGATCTTCACTTAAAATTCTAAGGCTTTATTTCAAATTTTCGATAAATCTATACAATACATCGAATCGCTTGTAGTATTTGTGACTACATGCTTATGAAAGTACAGAATGACAAACGGTCTTGATAAGTATGTACACTCGATATGCTAAATTTGTGTAGTATATTTCATCCATCTAGCAATTTGTGTTTTCTGATTATTCTGTTCGCTTATACAGACAGACTTCATATAAGAGGATTTCGTTCAAAATTTAAATGTTTATAGTGTTTAAATAAAATAAAAATGTTTTAATAAAATGTTTATAGTGTTAAATAGATAAAAATGTTTTAATTAAAGACGTATTTCATGTATCGAGATGAAAGCCTTTTTGAGTGCTCACCATTATCAAAGATGTAATTCCAAAAAGGTGTTTTTAAAGTCAGGGTGGCCTGAAACGCATACATTCAACAAAATATTAAGGGTTCTTTTTAACGATTACAACATTTTCCGGGTATTTTGTTCACGAGAAAATAAAAAAAAAAGGATTTTCAGCAAACACTTTCAGAATAGAAATGTCCCATTTCATTTAGACCAACTTTATTTCCATTATTTAAAATTATTCAGAATGGGCAACTTTGACTCTGAATGATTATAAATATTGATCTATTTATTTTTATGTCTCCTATTTATTTAATTTTTTCAAAACGAAATTAGAAATCACGAAATGAGTTCGGAATTATTAACATACTTGTCAAAGATCAATAGAATGGATATCTAAGAAATTTCTTTAAAAAACCACATTATTGTTGTTACTGCGACTAATCTAATAATCTGCGGTTTTAATTTTCGATGTTTCCGTTCTTAATATAAACATTCGCAAAATGTAGACTTTCCTGGTACAATGCAATCATACAGATTTCTGATCTCTATTATATTATATATATATATATATATATATATATATATAGGGATACTCAACAAAGAAAAAACTACAGCTGTAAGGTACTGTAATTTTACTGGCAGCCATAAAAAAATAAACTGACAGATTTAAAAAATTAATTGATGGAAATAAAAAAAATATTAAAAAGTTCTATACAAAAGTAACATAATGAAATAATAGATTGATGTATGCCTTAATAGTTTGTGTAGCATAGAAACCTAAAAAAATAATAAGAAATATAGAAGAAATTTCTTAACAAGCTATCAAATGCTTAAAGGCAAACATTTTGATTTTTTGTCAACAAGGCTACATTATATTAAGTAAAAAAATATTTTTGTCCCGTTTATAGTAATTAAATGTAAACACAAATGAGTTCTTGTTGTTTAATTTCTATTGCAGTTCAGAAAAATAAATGCACAGAATTTTTTTTTTCATGGATGCAAATTTTAAAAATCGAGCCAAAAGATTGTCCTCACTGGTAGCAAATATCTCTCATCGTTTCAGTTATCTTCCAAGAGAAGATAGAAGATGCAATGCATACCGTCCTTTCGTTGCTCTTCATTTTAATAGCTGATAAATTAGAGGGTTATCATGAGCCCCTTTTAAATACAATTACCTTATTTCCAATTTAAAAAAAATCAAGAATAACAAAAAAATTGCATCAATGGCATTCCTTTTTGGTACAAAAAATTCTATTGAAATATTAAAACAAAATTCTCAAAATAGAAACAGGAAGGGGGGAGGAATCGCTAGAGGCATTTAATAAAATGTCGATACTTAGTAACAACATTTGATATTTAAGAATATTAATAAAATTTTCTCTAGAATATTACTAAAAAATGAAGAAAACAGAAATTTATTTTCATTAAAAGAAAATATCTTCTTGCAATTATCTTTATTTAAAGTTACTCCAATCGCGCACAGAATTTTTAAAAAATTAAATCAATAAATAATGCTTCTTATTTGTAATGGCATCTACAGTTTAATTACCATCCTAATGTAATCTCTGTCACAACATAAGGAAGTGTTGAACAATTATTTTTTTTTTTATTTTTTTTCATTATTCCACCAATAAATTATGATTTTTGAATTCAATTAAATGAGTATTTGATACTTTTCCTTTAAAAAGGAGTAATATAAAATAGTATTTATATTTAATTAATAATTTAATTTTGAGGAAACATTATTTGGCGTCTTTCACCCTCAATGCCTTGAAAAAAGAAGAGTAAATATCCAGCCGATTCCAGCAATTTATCCTGAATAATCAAGCAAGAATAAATAGAATCTTTAAATAAGCCAAACATAATTTCATTTTCAATTACTTCTTCTAAAAATAGATTTCGAAAAATGAAGTTATGGAAAAGATATAAGCTTGAAAACCATTCTTCATGTAATAAATATTTTTGACTACAAGCAAAACTAAAATAGTTTTTTAAATGAAGTATGAGAGTAATTTAATATTAGACTGTATACTTAAAATAATTTTCAGGTAGTTTGTGTATCAGTCCTAGAGGAAAGTGGGGAGGGGATCAGTCCCCTAATAAAGATGGCTGTCAGTTTGAAAAAATAGAAAGTTAAGCTAGAAAGATTTATTCTAATTTTTTAAAAATAGTTTTTATTAAAAGAAAACACGTAGATTCATGAATAAAATTCAATGATATGAAGTAAGAAGGAAAAGCTAAATATGATTATGAAAAGTAACCATTTAACATCTTATGAAACATAATATAAAAATTATTCAAATCCATTGGTAAATCCCCCCCATCTCTCCAAGTGGATTACAGTTTGTCTTACAGTAACATATGCCGTTCTCTTTCAATTCCATCCTCACAAGGCTTAGGAAAAGGGCATAAAGGACAGTGGATTCTATTTAGTTTTGCGCAATTTACCTTCATTGCTTCTCTCTATATAATTTATTTACTATTCACGTAATTATTTATTTCTTTATTCTCACTTTATATAACAGGACTACAACAGAAAGTATTCAGATGAAAAAAATGCAAAAATCAAAGTGCAAAAGAGTGCAAAAATTAAACAGTTTGTATTACCTCCTTCAATAAGCATGTCAGACCTGCCAATTACTATGATTTTTTCCGTCGTCTTTTATTAAAACGAGCTCCAGCACAAATTATAAATAATATGGAATGAGGTCAGATTTTAAAGGTGTTTTGATCTTTTTTTAGTTTCCAATATCAAAGTACAAACAAAAAACGTCAGAATACACCTACTGTTTTTTAATAAGGTTTAAAGTATATATTTCCCGAAGCACCAAATTTTGAATAAACATTCGACAATATTCCTCGCAAAATAATGAACAAAAAACAAAAATATATAAAATTATTTGCATAGAATTAAATATAATAATGAAGGCATAAAAATGATTTGTTATTTATAGTATTGAAGTAAATAAGCATTACATAATTTTTCTAACATATTCCATTTCTTTTTTATATTTAGTGATCAAACTTGAAAACCTTTTTTCATATATGTTATTCATAATATTGGTAGATTTCGAATTTATTGGTAGACTTGAATCATTATTTGTAAACTTGAACTATTGGTAGATTTCAGTCTTAATACGAAACATTGTTAAATGTGAATAGGGAAGTCCTTTTTTAACCATACAGTTCATATTCCTTTTACCTAATCAAGATTTAAAAAAGAAAAAAACTATGCGTTTTTTAAATTCACATTATTAGTGGATTCAACAGCTTAGAGCAAAACACTAAATGGCAATTTTTTTCTTGAAAGCAATAAAACACAGATAGACTATTTACAACAAATTAGTGATAGTCCTAACTTTATTTCTTAAAAATATAAAATTTGTTTGACTCATATGAGCGACTCTTTATTCACACATTTTACTTTTTGAATGAAAGTCGCTGTAATACAAATTTCAACAAAGCTGAAGGGATATGAATGTGACTTGATAAACACCGATCAAAAGCATCGGGACAAATTTGGATTGACACATTTTTTCTAATTTCACTAAAATTGCTAGACTAACTTTCTTTGAATTTTCATCGTCAAAAAATATCCATGGACTCACATGGAAGATTCTGTTGAGAGAACATTAATGATTCAGGAAAGGCTTGCTTCAAAGTTTGTAATAATTTGGAACTTTAATGGCCTTGTTTAATTTAAGTAAAACTTATGTAAAGTTTCGTTCAAGAAACGTGTGTGTGTGTGTGTGTGTGTGTGTGTGTGTGTGTGTGTGTGTGTG